>CAPT01000012.1:0-48999 GCA_001039675.1 Nakaseomyces delphensis CBS 2170
CTTTTTCTTCTCTGCCCCCGCGCAGTTCTCTGACCCCTCACTTCCCGAACGCAAAAAATGTCCGGGTTCGCGACAATGGGAAAGAAACAAAGAAAATGCGGACATTTGCACAGACCACCGCACAGAGATCCTTGCTGCCCCCCCCCATTGAGGCGGCCAGAGAATGCAGAAGACAGAAAATGTCCTTTGCCCGCTCTCACAAATTTTCTGCCCCGCCACATCACCTCTTTCTCTCTCTCCATATATATAACCTCTATGTATAGCATAATACAACATCATACACTGGTGATCACAGTACAGCAAAGAAAAGATGGTTTTGGCTAGGGCGGTACGGCTGGTGGCCGCGGGTTTGGTGGTGATGGTGGTTGTTGGGCTTGGTCTTGGCTTTGGGCTCGGGGAGCAGGGAAGGGTGCGAGACCGCGTGCGCGGTCTCGCACAGGTATACGTTCCGCAGCTCTACGGCCAACAGTTTCACGGTCCGCAGCTTTATAATGACGAACGGGACCTCGTGGAGACGCTGGCGGAGAACCCCGGCGCGCTGGAGCTCGCGAAGCAGGTGTACAGGCGGTACAAGTTCGGGTCGGCCGCGGACTGGGTCACGCGGTACACGCTCAATAAGAACTTGCTCACGTACAGCGCGGGTCCGCACAAGGGCGAACGGATCAGCTCGCTCGAGGATATCGGGTTCTACGACTTCGACCCGAGGCTGACGTGGACGGTGTACCTGCACCACCTGCTCAACACGACCTCCCCAGAGTTCGAGGACAGCAACGCAAGTGTGGTCCCGTTCTCGTGGTACGACTGGGCGGACTTCCACGAGGTCAACAACGTCCTTGCGGCGTCTGTTGCGCTCCCTTGCAACTTCGTCCTCGAGAGCGCCTTCGACAGAGAGTACATCGACATGATCGAGGCCGAAAACGGAGAACCGCTCTTCAACTACGAGCGGAACAAGTACGCACAGGAGTCCTGGTACAAACAGGAAAGAAAACTGTCTGACTTCCACAAAAAAAACAAGATCACCGACTTCTGCGAGCCCTTCAACGTCTCCACACACTACGGACTCAACTCAACCAACACTCCAGAGTCTCTACTCAACAGCTCAGTGTTCAAACAGATGCACCCGCCTTTCTACTTGAAAAAACCCCACGACGTGCTCAGACCAGAGGTGTACCAATTGCAGGCAAGAATCTTCATGTGGTCAACACTGCCCTCCCCAACATCCCTCACAATCCTGGACGGCATGGACGGCGCTTACCAAATCCCAGTAAACGGCTCCAACAGACTGAACCTGGTCCAATCAGGAATCCTACACAATTTTGTGCAAAATAAAACCCATGAGGCCATAGAAAGCGCCAAAAGAGCGAAATGGACGGAACCGGAACCCCAGGACGTCGACGTGGAATTCGACCACGTCGACATGTACGAGAAATTCCTCAATAACGACAAAGTGAAGATTTTCAAGCTGGATATCCCCGAGACCAAAGGCTACTCTTTGAAAAATGACGATTTCATCCACGTCGCAGAAGAAGACTTCGAGTTTGATCCCATCGCAAAGATCGCCCAACTCGAAGAAAACGGCAAACTGGGCAGACTCGATCAACAACAAAAAAACTACCTGGCTTCATTGAAGTACTCTATAGAATTACATCCCGCAACCCAGCCCAAATATTTCCAAGAGGCAAGGGGTGTAAGGCAGTACAATGACCTAGGTCACCACCGTGACAAGAGGTTTTTCTACGGAGATAATTTGATTCACGATAAACACGAATATGCTCTGAGAATGAACACCATGATCAGAACTTTCCAAAAATTTGCAATCGCAAACGGCATCATCACTTGGCTCTCCCACGGTACACTTTACGGCTATCTATATAACGGCATGACCTTCCCATGGGATATCGATTTTGATCTACAGATGCCAATAAAGCATCTAAATTTACTGGCTGAACACTTCAACCAATCCTTGATCTTAGAAGATCCAAGGGAGGGTAACGGCAGGTATCTCCTAGATGTCTCAAGTTCGATCACGGTCAGAACAAAAGGTAATGGTAACAACAATATCGATGCAAGATTTATAGACATCGATACTGGGATGTACATAGATCTCACCGGTTTATCTGTGTCTATGGCGCCCTTGAAAAATGAATTAAAGAGTATTGTTAATAACCTTATCAAGGAGCAAGGTATAAAGATAGACCCGAAACCGGAAAATTCGACAAGCTTAGATGCTTTGAAAAAATTACACAAATATGAAATGACCCCAAAGCAAATGTTTGATTACTTTGAGAAACACAATGGCGATTTTACCGGAACTGAACAGAATAATATCAAAACCGGCTACGAGGATGAGAAGAAAGGCATAAATGAAGCAAAATGGGATGTACACAAGTTAAACGCCAATGATAGAAAGGAATTGAACAAAAAATTAAAAGTCTACAACTGTAGAAATAGTCATTTCTCATTTCTTCAAGAATTAAGCCCATTTAGGAATAGTTTCTTCCATGGCGTACCAGCACTAATTCCAAATTATCATATTTCCATGCTAAAACTTGAATATAAAGTACCGAAAAAATATGAATTTATGAAATTCGAACAGAATACTTATGTTCCTGAATTTAGATTATGGTTCAAGGAAAACCAACTTAAGAAATACGCTAATGTCAATAAATGGTACGCAAAATTGAAAAGTATTGCCCCCAAGATCTCCGAGGTATCCATTAGAAAATTGACTAATTTAACAATTACAGATATCAAAATAATGTACGCGAATATGGTGCGGATACACGATGCTGATTTACTATCCATCCAGTTCAATGGCTTCAATGCAACATCGTACAGGGTAAAAGAAATGAGTATTTTCAATGACCTGACTTTAACCCCTGCATGGAAAGTTAAGCTTCTTCACGAACTTAGAAAACATGTCGGTCCTACCATTACATCACCCGGTAAAGATGCCTTCCAATTTGGGTATGAGAGAGACTTATGGACTAATATAACTAAGACCTTGCCTCCATCAACAATCAAATTTGTAGAGAATTCGGTCCACTTGGATATCTACAGAGATCTAATTAAATGGTCTGAAGATGCAACTAATGATAGTCTTGGAATGTTTAATATTTCAATCAACAATCCAGACCCAATTTTAGCCCATTATTATAACACTACCGGCCCAATAAATCTCAACCTGAACAAGTTTGGAACAAACTTTTTCGGTGGACAAGGCATATCGTGGCTGAATCGTAGGGATAACGAAGTTTTCCACTCAGATGTTACTTTTGAGTCGGTAATTGACGTAGATCATCCCATCCATCCTTTAAGAATGCAATAGCTTTTTCTAAAGACAGCTGTCGCTGTACATTAGAGTTCTACATAACCTATCAGGCATTTCAAATTCATGTAATATTACGAACAAAAATAGTTATATGTAGAATAAATTTCACGAACAATCATATAGAATGCTGTCTAACAAGAACCGCTCATGTAAGAAACAGTTATTTTATTAACTAATACGGTCCCTTTAAACTTAAACTGCATTTATATCACCACATTACCCGACTGTATAATAGTAGAAAGCCCGGGAAATCTATAACGTCTGCAGGTCTAAAACGCATCTTCACTTATACAAGCCAATGCAATGAGACTCCAAAACAATAAGGGCAACTAATACAGTTTTTAGTGCTAAGATAATTAATCTGGTGGGCATCAGGTTCTATTATCATCCTTACCTTATGGCTGTTTATAGAGGTAAGAGGATAAGCAAAAAAAAAAATAAAAAAACTCTATAATAAGGGAGGATAGTCTCATTGAAGAACGATCTTTAAACGGTGATTTAAGATCAACGACTCCTGGAACTTAAATAACTTGCCTCCAATATGATGCAATCAATTTTAGGTAAAACAGGTGAGAAACGACTGAAACACGCTAAAAACAAGACTAAACTGAAGGTGAGTAGGAGGCACAATAGATCAGAAGATGAGCTATCAACGGCCTCTGTGGCCGATGGCGATACCACAGCTTCTACTGGCTCGAGGAGGGTTATCTCAAAAGCGGTAAACGATAATAAGACCAAATCTGATAGTAGCTGGATGGATTTTGATTCATCGTCGAACCTTGATCCTTTATTCGAAAATTTGAAGAGTGATAATAAAGAAGAAAGACGCATTGCAGCAGATAAACTAAAGGAATCTTTGCTCACGATATCCCGCGAGATTTCACCAGAACAGTTCCAGAGGTTGAGTAATAGCATTAATAACAAAATCTTTGAACTTATACATGGGTCGGTCTCTAATGAGAAAATTGGAGGTATTCTTGCAGTTGACTCACTTATAGATTTTTATTTAAAGAGCGATGAACTTCCAAACCAGACCTCCAGATTAGCCAATTATCTAAGGGTACTCATTCCTTCAAATGACATTGAGGTAATGCGTCTGGCAACCCAAACACTGGGAAAGCTAGCACTTCCAAGAGGAACATCTACATCTGAATTTGTTGATTTTGAAGTGAAAACATGTTTAGACTGGCTAACGTATTCTACAGACAACCCTACACTGAGCTCAAAACAAGAATACAGGAAACATGCAGCGTTGATGATAGTCTCTGCTCTCGCCGACAACTCCCCGTATCTTCTCTTTCCTTATGTTAATCCAATATTAGATAATATTTGGTTAGCTTTAAGAGACACTAAGCTGGTTATTAGGATTGATGCGGCTGAAACAATGAGAAAATGTCTGTCTATTTTACAAACTAGAGATCCATCAATTGCAAAAGAGTGGTGTCACAGAATATTTCTGACTGGAATTCAAGGGCTAAACTCTAATAGTAATGAAAATATTCACGCAACGTTACTGGCATTTAGACAACTATTAACTTTAAAAGGGCAATATCTTAACGATAAATATTCTCAGATTTTTCAATCTACAATAAAATACAAGGATCATAAATATGACGTCATCAGAAAGGAGGTATATGCAATAATTCCACTTCTAGCCGCGTTCGACAAAAAGCTTTTCTCTACAAAATATTTGGATCCAACCCTTATTTACTATTTGAAGGTGCTGAAAGAAATGGATATCAACCCAACAAACAATGTTGACAAAGAGGCAATTTTTATTTCCATCGGTGATATAGCTGAACAGGTGAGATCCAAGATAGATCCGTATACTAAACAGATATTATCGAATATAAGAAAAGACTTAAAAGTCAAATATAAAATTAGAAAAAATTATGAGCTAGCATTATTTTACTGTATAAGTAAATTGGCTATCGCTCTTGGACCTGCATTATCAGCCAATCTAAATAGCAGCTTTTTTGACCTTATCCTCTCCTGTCCACTTTCTGCTCATATGCAGGAGACATTCTCGACACTAAAGAAATATATCCCAGCCTTATCTGAAAATATCGATAGCCGATTATTGGATATACTACAAACTTATATGACAGGCGACCTTAAGGCTTCAATCAACAACCTACAAGTATTAAAACCAGTCTCTTTGAATCAAGCCAGAAAATGGCGTGAAAAAGATATTTGTTCCAAAACAGGTGAAAATTACAGTAACAACTATGATGAACAAGTATTAACCCAGGTGTTTAGAATGATTGATATAATTAATCCGAACATGCTCGCTTTTGATTACATTAAACTCTCCATCATATCATATATCGAATACGATAATAGTTATATCAGAAAATTAGCGGCATTGGCATCTTGTGAGCTCTATAAAAAATGTGATGAAAACTATATTATTTCTGAGAATTCCATACAGACAGCTTCTGGAATACTGAGTAAACTGCTAGTTTTAGCAGTTACTGATCCAAACTCCTCTGTTAGGCTAGAGTTACTCCAATCTCTAGATAATGAGTTTGATTCTCAACTAGCCCAACCAGACAATTTAAGAATATTGTTTTCCGCAATTAATGATGAGGTTTTTGAGATAAGACTAGAAGCATTAAGAGTTGTGGGTAGGATCTGTAATATTAATCCAATATACGCAATACCGGAGCTACAAAAAGTGTTCTTAGGATTTATAACAGAATTAGAATTCGCAAACAGTACAAGAAAAAAAGAGCAAGTCCTGACCTTGTTGGATACATTGATTAATAGTGCTAATGAAATACCCAAACCCTATGTCAAGCCATGTCTTGACATACTATTACTGAGGTTAGAAGATAATTCGGCCGCTGTTGTCACAACTACCTTACAGACTATCGGGACTCTTGCAAAAGCTGTAAGTTCTGGTATTAATGAATATATTCCCAAATTAATGCCAATTATTATCTCAACATTACATAACCAAACAAATTCTTTGAAGAAGACCGCAGCAATCAGAACTCTAATAGAATTGTCAAGGTCAACAGGATATGTTGTTGAGCCATTAATCGATTATCCAGAACTGCTTGGGATTGTCATTAAGTTACTGAAAATCGAAACGAATCCAACTGTAAAGCAGGATATTGTTCAGTTGATTGGAACTTTAGGTGCGTTAGACCCCTACAAGCACCGCGAAATACAAGGAGAGTCCACTACCTCACGTAAGGTTGAGAAAATTCAACATTCAACGGCCATTGAGCTTCTGATCCAAGGTATGTCGCCAGCTAATGATGAATTTTATCCTTCAGTAGTGGTACACAATCTGGTTAAGATTCTGCATGATCCATCATTATCGTCACATCATACAAATACTGTTCAAACGATTATTAGAGTTTTTCAGGATCTAGGGCTACAATGTGTCGTCTTTTTACACCTTTTTGTGCCTGCCATATTGGAAGTAATGAAATCATGCCCTCCATCTCATCTAGAGTTTTATTTTCAACAGCTTTCGGTATTGGTGAGTATAGTAGACCATTATATTAATCCTCATATCGAGAAGATATTTGAAACTATTAAGGAATTTTTCCCCATAATAAAACTGCAATTACTGATCATATCTTTAATAGAATCCATCGCAAAAGCAGTAAAACATAATTTGCGAAGATTTATTCCTCTAACGTTAAACCTATTCTTAGGCGTTCTAGAAAATGATAAATCAAATCAGAAGATTGCATCAACAGCGGTTTTGAAGGGATTGGTAGAGCTGGGTAAAAGTTTAGATGATTATTCCCAACAAATTATACCTACCGTTGTACGGTTATGTGAATTCGCTAACACATCGTTACGAAAGGCGGCAATTGTAACTTTAGGTAAACTGGCAAAGACAATTAATATGTCTGAAATGTCCTCTAAAATTATTCACTCGATGGTGAGGATTCTTGAAAACGGAGATAAACCACTAATAAAATCAATAATGAATACTTTGTGTCTGTTACTTCTACAACTTGGGAATGACTTTATCGTTTTTATTCCTGTTATCAACCATACATTAGTCAAAAATCGTATCCAACATTCTATTTACGATCAATTGGTCAATAAACTAATGAATGGTGAGGTATTAAACATAAGTATGTTAATAGAGAAGGAGCCAGAAAATTCAAAAAAAATTGATTTGAGTGATACTCCTCGAATCGAGAAGCTTAAGGTTGACGAACAAGCTTTAACACATTTTTGGGATTGTTCACAGCAGAAAACAAAAGAAGACTGGCAAGAATGGTTTAGAAGGTTATCTGTACAGACAATTAGGGAAGCATCTTCACCATCTTTAAGAGCTTGTTCTAATATAGTAAGCATCTATAACCCCTTGGCTAAAGCGTTGTTTAACACAGCATTCTCAAGTTGCTGGAGTGAATTACAAGTAACATATAAAGAAAGTATTCTAAACTCTCTATGTTGTGCTTTGTCATCTCCGGAGAATCCACCAGAAATATATCAAATACTTATCAACTTAATAGAATTTATGGAGCACGACAGAAATCCTCTTCCCATCCCTGTACATATTATGGGCCAGTACGCACAAAACTGTAGTGCTTATGCAAAGGCATTACATTATAATGAGATGGAATTTATTGAGAATGAGAAACCGTCGACAATCGAGTCTTTGATTAATATCAATAATCAACTGCATCAAACTGATGCATCTATTGGGATTCTGAAGTATGCACAGCAAAAATATAATCTTCAATTAAAAGAGACATGGTATGAAAAGTTGCAGAGATGGGATGATGCATTACAGGCATATACGGAACGGGAAAAATCCGGTGAAGACAGTAAGGAGGTCATGATGGGAAAATTCAGGTCCTTATTTGCATTAGGGAACTGGAAAGAAATCTCCAGGCTTTCGAGGGAAAAATTAAACTCGCTGTCAGAAGATGACAAAGAAAAAATGGCACCAATTGCTGCCGGTGCATCATGGGCCTTGCAAGATTGGGATGAAATTGAAAAATATTGTTCTGTCCTTCCAGAAAACTCTCTACATAGAGAACTTTTCTCAGCTGTTCTATGTTTACATCGTAATAACTTCAAAGAGGCCGAATATCATTCTGATAGAGCTGGTAATTTAGTTGTTTTTGAGATGTCAGCGTTACTAAATGAAAGTTATAGTCGAATATATAACTCCGTGGTGAAGTGTCAAAGAGTTGCAGAACTAAAGGAGATAATACGCTATAAACAATTACCCAGAAACTCACCTTTTAGGAAGAATATGAGAGAAACGTGGAATAAGAGGTTGCTAGGATGCCAGAGTAACGTAGATGTATGGCAGAATATATTGTGTATGCGTACCCTAGTCGTTAATCCACAGGAGGATAAAGAAATTTGGGTTAAATTTGCAAATTTATGCAGAAAAAGTGGGAGGATGGGGATGGCCAATGAGGTTTTACAGTCTTTATTAATCAGAGATGATATGCCAGAAAATTCAGGTATTAAGCGGGCAAGCCCGGATGTGATGTATGCATTTTTAAAGTACCAATGGGAAAGCGGTTCTAAGGAGCTCGCCCTTGAACAGCTAAACGTATTCATTAGTAAGGTTATTAGTGATCTAGGTCTAACGCCTACCACTATAATATCTAAGCAAAATATGCTACAGAGATCCACAGTTCAACGTGATCTGATAGAAAATCGACAAGAACTTCTTTCTAAATGTTTTGTAAAACAAGGCGATTGGACGACTACGATAGAGCCAAATTGGAGTATTAAAAATCCAGATTCAGTGTTATCGGCTTATTTGCTTGCAACACATTTTGACCCAAAATGGTACAAGGCATGGCATAAATGGGCCCTAGCTAACTTTGAAGTCATTTCGATGATGACGTCAACAACTAAGGGTAGTAAGTCAACTACCTCAGAAGTACCGATAACTAGTTTTTACCAAATTACAAATAACCTCTTTGACAAGACAGGTAATTCAACTGTTAACGAATTCTCCGATAACTTGATCAATAATCACGTTGTATCGGCAATTAAGGGGTTTTTCCATTCCATAGCGTTATCAAATTCAAGTTTACTTCAAGACGCATTACGATTATTAACTTTATGGTTCACCTTCGGTAGCACGTCTGAAACTACACAAGCTATGCAGGAAGGCTTTAACATGATTAAAATCAGTACGTGGCTGGAGGTTCTCCCACAATTGATATCTCATATTCATCAACAAAATCCCTTAATCAGCAGGTCTTTGCTAACACTGTTATCAGAATTAGGTAAAGAACACCCGCAAGCGCTGGTATACCCTCTTACTGTTGCAATCAAATCAGATTCCGTTTCGAGACAGAAAGCAGCTATTTCAATTATCGAAAAAATGAGGTCTCACAGCACCATTCTGGTCGATCAGGCGGAAGTTCTGAGTCATGAACTAATAAGAGTAGTAGTTTTATGGAACGAAATGTGGTATGAAGGTTTAGAAGATGCTAGCAGACAATTTTTTGGGGAAAATGATCATAAAAAAATGCTTGAAACGCTTGAACCACTTCACACTCTTCTGAAGAGGGGTCCTGAAACACTAAGAGAAATTTCGTTTAAATATGTTTTTGGGAAAGACTTGGATTATGCATATAAATGGGTAAAAAAATTTAAAGAAACTGGCGATGTGAATAATTTAAACCAAGCATGGGATATATATTACTCCATCTTCAGAAAAATCAGTAAGCAACTACCACAGATGGAAAGTTTGGAACTACAACATGTTTCCCCAAGGTTACTAGCTTCAAAAAATTTAGAACTTGCTATTCCTGGAACGTACATACCAGGAAAGCCGATTACAAGACTGTGTAGTGTTGAACCAATCTGTGATGTTATTTCTTCTAAACAAAGACCGAGGAAAATTGCATTCAAAGGAAGCGATGGAAAGGACTATCAATATGCCTTAAAAGGTCATGAAGATATTAGACAAGACAGTTTAGTAATGCAATTATTCGGTCTGGTCAATACGTTGCTGCAGAATGACATCGAGTGTTTCCAAAGGCATTTGGATATTCACCAATTTCCGGCCATCCCGCTTTCCCCTAAGACAGGTCTTATTGGTTGGGTAACTGAAAGCGATACTCTTCATATATTGATAAAAGAGTATAGGGATTCAAAAAAGGTTCCCTTAAATATTGAACATTTGGTAATGCTACAAATGGCACCTGATTATGATAGCTTAACATTACTTCAAAAGGTTGAGGTTTTCAATTACGTTCTCGATAATACCCAAGGACTTGATTTGTATAATGTAATTTGGTTGAAGAGTCAATCATCTGAGTCATGGTTGGAAAGGCGAACAACATATACAAGATCGCTAGCAGTAATGTCGATGACCGGTTACATCTTAGGATTAGGTGATAGACATCCTAGTAACTTAATGATGAATAGAATAACAGGAAAAATTGTTCATATTGATTTTGGTGATTGTTTTGAAGCTGCTATTTTGCGTGAGAAATATCCCGAAAAGGTTCCATTCAGATTAACAAGAATGCTAATCAAAGCAATGGAGGTGAGTGGTATCGAAGGTAGTTTCAGGATTACATGTGAAAATGTTATGAAAGTATTACGAGATAACAAAGATTCGTTGATGGCCATCTTGGAAGCCTTTGCTTTCGACCCTCTTATTAGATGGGGATTTGATGTTCCAACAGACAAAATTGCCAATGAAGTCGGTGAAAACATGTATATAAAGTCTAATTCCGAAGTGGAAAACTCGGAGACAGAGTTAGAGCTAATAGCCAGTACACCTGAAAAGAAAGATAGAAGTGATTATACGAACGCCCGTGCAGTTTTAGTTCTAAAAAGAATATCAAGTAAGCTAACTGGTAATGATATCAGTAAATTCGAGTTTCTTGATGTTGCGGATCAAGTTGATCATTTATTACAACAGGCACAGTCCGTTGAAAATTTATGCCAACATTACATTGGCTGGTGCCCATTTTGGTAACTTAACATGCTTCCTAATACAAAACAAACGATTTTGATAAAGACATAATCATCATGACATTATGCGACTGTATTATAAAGCTAAAAAACTTTACATATTTGTGAATGTAAACAATGACTTTGCTTAGCAATACATACATTTAATTTTTAATTGTTTATATCATACATCATTTATTTCTTATCGACCGGATTCATATTCTGGCTTGGTTGATTAGGGAAATTTCTCATATTTTGTTGTGGCATTGGCATAGGAACCTTCCCGTAATTACTTCCATTCATAGGTGGTCCCATATTCGGCGCAAATTGACCGTTTGGGAACCCCATGGGGATATTTGGTAAAGGTGGAAATCCGGGAGGTGGTGGACCCATACCAGGTATAAATGATGGACCATTCATATTGGAACTGTTTCCTTGATGAGAAGTAACGTCCTTTCTCTCACTCTCTCGGTCCAAATGTGGGGGGATTTGACCTCTTGGCATATTAATTGGAAAGCCACTCATTCCCGGTGGTGGCATCATATTTGGTGGTGGAATGCCCATTGGCAAACCTGGCGGTGGCATACGCATTGGTGGTAATTTTTGTTCATTCGGTCTGCCGTTGTTACCTTGAGGTAAAGAATGTGCCGGACCCACAGAGCTTCCTTGCTCATTTGGTTTACCCTTTGTCAGTAAACCTTGGAAGAAAGCACTGTTGTTTTGGGGATTTGGGGGGAACATCATCCCGGGTGGCATTTGGCGTTGACCTTGTGGTAATTGATCAGAGTGCATTCTGTTGAACTGCGGTGGTGCTTGAGGATGCTGCAAGGGCCCTTGATGCTCGAGCTTTACAGGTAGTGATATCGGTGTTCCACCAACACTTCCGTCCATTGATATCCTTGGATCACGTGAAACATAGCTTCTACCACTATTATCGCTGTTTTGACTTTTAAGAAGTGGATGTTCGTTATTAACAGTCTTATTTGACTCCTGGTTGGCCCGAGGTTTTTCTTTTTCAGCGGATGGGAAAAAAGACATTAATCTTGATCCACTAACTTCTGAATTATTTGCATCATTCTTGTTATCATATCCTAGATCGGCTGATTCAGGGGAGCCCTTACCGGAGTGATTATTCACGGTAGCATTCTTGGTTTCTTTAGATGTGTTAGAAAAAAAGGAAGAGAATCTTGAGGAACCTGCTTTCTTCTCTTCGTCAGTTTGTTCTGAATGTACGTTTTTGCTTTCGATAGTTATACCTTCTTCCTGTACGGCGACTGTGGAACTTTTATCGGTACTATTTGATTGAAGAGAAACTTCATTTGTCTCACTACTAGCCTTCGTATTCGTCATGTTCAGAAACTCACTAATGGAGTTGGTACCGTTACCCAATGTACTGGAGAAGTTTGCTGAAGGTGAAGATTTTGAAGAGATTTCTTTGTTAGGGTTAACACCGGGGTCAGAAAGGGGTGCCAAACCCTTCTTTTTCCTTTCCATGTCTTTCATCTTCGCCTTCCAAGCTTCAAAATCCATCATGGAGTTAGGAGAACTACCGATTTCTTCTTCCAGAGCTATCAGGTCATCGTTATTGGCGTTAATATCATTTTCTTCAATATAACTGCCCTTGTCGACTCTACCAAATTTATTATGGAACCTTTTGTTACTTCCGGGTTTGGAGCCCTTGATATTTTTCAGCTTCTTGTCATAGACGCCATCTTGGCCTCTGCCCTTGCTGCTTGCGCCTCTCGGTTCTGGATGCTTCTGATACAGTCTCCAGAACTTCTTCTTAGGTAACATCGAGGATATGGTCTCTATAATTTCCTTTGGCATCTCCTTTGAAAGGCTTAGCATTTCGTTAATTGTATATACATTTTGTTTCGACGTGGCTAATGGTTTGTAGTCCGCGATATCCGTCTCCAACGTCTCCATCACGACGCTTGCTTCCGCAGGCCGCTGCGATAACTGCTGTCTGTTTGTGAGTAAAGTCTCCTCTAATTGCGAAAACGATATCGCACCTCCAGTCTTCTGGCTCGCCTCACCAGTTGTCTCCGGGTTCTTTTCTGGTTCCAAAACCGTCTCGTCGGTGTTCTCCGTACGTCTTATAAACTCGCCAAAAAAACGAGATAAGTTCTTAGTACCGCTGTTATTCCCTGTCCCAGGCGCAGATTGAAATTCCATTGTATTATTATCGTTTTTATTATGTTTTTGGTATGTTTTTTTGTATTGTTATCTATTCACGTATCGAAACCTTTTATCAATTTATTATAACTATAATCACAAGTTAAAAAAACCTTCTTAGAACTATTCTATCTTCAAACAGTCTGTCTTAATTGCCTATCAAAAGTGTAATAACTAAAGGGGGGGGCGATGAATTAGGGAAAAGAGTGCAAAAAAAAGGTTGTTGTAGTACGACCTTCAGTATTATTTAATGATTTCCGCCGTTCCAGAGTCCCAAAACCGTCGTATACGTCTAATCCAAGCAGGAAGACCTTACAATCGAGTTATTGAGATATTAGTTTTATGGTTCAAATGTTGGACTTGGGGACCTGACCAGTTTGGAGCCAAAAAAAATTTTGGGCGCCCAAAAAAAAATTTGCACTCGTATTTAGCGATATTGATGATATTATTCAATAGTCAAATAAAGCTCGATATTATTAGTAACTATATTACTACAAATGTGTTATAGTACTTTGTGCATCAATTGACGAAGGTTGATAGTATACTATAAAATAAATAAGATGAGGAAGTTGTGTGTTTTTTATAAAAAAAAAAAATTGGGTTAAATGCTATGCTTTTTATATGGGGTTTGACTTGTCGAAACTATTTAAAAAAATGACAAAACCACTCTTCAAGACTTGATAAACGTCTTGCCATATTAAATGCTTTTTAAAAATGATGTTAATAAGGAAAAAAAGGAAATTAATTTGGTTATGCATTCAAATTAGAAATTAGTTGAACAAAATACTTTTCAAATGACTTCGCATCGGAGGTAATTAGTTTCTCGACTAGTTCGATAATGAGAACGGAGGGGAACTGGACCATTGGTAAGTAGACTTCAGTTAAGTATTTCAAGCAAGGATTTGCTTGAGGGTCAGTCCCGCCGCCGCTTTGGATGTACAGCTCTAGTAGTAGTCGAGAGAGGTCTGAGGCTATTACCCGTGCGCTACCCTCTCTGATGTTAAACTTATACTCAGGTTTAAACGGTATTTCAAATACCAAGGGAATTACTTTTGTAATGAAAAACTCGTTGAGTCCATCAAGTTTCTCTACTGATGCAGCGTATATGTCTTCAGGATCATTACACTTCCCACTGCCAAAGAACTTCACAAAATTCACTAGTACGTTCAGGGATAGCTTCATAACGGAGATTTCCTGCACTTCCTGTGGGGTATATTCCAGCAGGTCATTCAAAATCGTTGGTAATACTTCACGTCCTTGGTTTGTTAAAAGAATAGAAGAAACATTGTTTGTGACGAAAGATTGCAAGAATCCCATGTACGCCTTTTTCAATAGCATTTTATCTCTAAACGCATCTGTTACAATAATATTCTTACCGCCGTTCACACTTTTCCCATTTGCGGTTTCGTTCCAGTCACGGTTCTCCTCACCGCAACGCTCTTGCTCAATTTGCGACAACAATACATGAACTTTATTAATTACAGGAGCTAACAAATTGTTGAATAGTTCAAAACAACTCTGATCTTTGTGGAACATGTGTATCATTTGGCCAACAAAACTTAAGAAGTCGTTCATCTCCATCATTTTCAGGTCCGAATCAAGGTATAAGAAGATCAATTTGTTCGCAAATGGTACAATGTCGTTACTCAAAATTGGAATTAACCTAGAAAACGTGAATCTTGCCGCATCTCTAACAGTCTCGTATTTGCTGAAGTAAGAAAATGTAACCAAAACCACTTCAGCAATATTTGCAAATTTCTCTATCAAGGATCTATGGATCAATTTCTTACTGACTAAAGCGTTGTTGACTCTGTTCTCGGGTACAAGTCCGGAATGAACTCCCCTGGCAAGTGTACCGATTGCCAACAAGATATTGTGGCATTCTGTAGTGGTTTTTTTAGTTTGACTTTGTGAAGAAATGCAACTCTCCAAGTCTGTGAACAAAGGCGTTAAAATTTCACTCATTATATCAAAATTAGAATCTGTATTACCACCAATCAGTATACCGAGACCCTCAAAGAGATATAGTTGGTTATCGAATATAGAATCCTCTTCAATACCATCATCATTTACAGATAGGACTTTCACAGGTAGTAAAGGTGATATCTTTTGCACTATTTCTCTTAACACCGAAATTGGGAATTTTGGTTTTGTAGATTTCACTAATCTCGAAAACAGGTACCATGTTCTCAACCTCGTTTTTTCTCGTTTGTTGAACATACCAAATGGGCTACAGAAAATGTTCAACAGAAGTAGTTCATCTTTGGTCCCTGAAAACGATAAGAACTGGTAGTGTTTGATAATCAGTTCAAAAAACGATATTTGGACATACGAGCTATCCATCTGGAAGATGTAACTATTATCTAACAGCAATCTAATGAAGTTATTCATGATTGTTGAGGGTTCAGAATTGACAATTTGGTTCTTTGGCAGCCCGAACAAGTTATTTCTAATACTTTCACTCAAGTTGTGTAACTGGTATATAGCAAGTTCTATATCTCTCCAATCGTTGCTACCGATTAGGGTCTGAATGCAATTGGAGATCTGTGTGAGGTATATTTGCGGGTTGATTACTGCAATCGCATCTTGAAAAACTTTTAATTTTGACCTAATTGTCTCACAAAACTCTTCTATATCATCCACACTCTCCTCTGTACTCAATTCATCAATCTTCATTTTCTTGAAACATACCTCTAGCAGGGACACCAGGAACTCCTGGTGTGGACCATCAAGCGGTTGCCTCTTTGAGTTCATCGCTACTGATGAACCTGCTTTCCCGCCTACGGCGAAGACCTTTTTCATTATAGATAAGTACTGTGAGATGAAGGGGAAACACTGTTGTGTTACCGAGTCGTATTCGTGTAGCATGAATTTTAAGACTAACGGTGTGACTTGTGTTAGCACTTGTTCGTCTGCTGCCAAGAAGAGTTGTTGTGATTCCTCCGTTGGTGGGTTAATATCGTTACATTGCTCTAGTATTATCGATAACTCCAGGCCCACGGAGGAGGCTAGTTTAGCCAACTTTTCACAGATCTCCACGTCATCGATATTACTGTCGACTGATGCGACCTTCGTGGTCAGATCCAATAGGCTCAATAGAGACAATTTATCCACTGGTTTCATCTTTTTCGCTATAATTTCACAGAGACACTCTGCGCAGGCGCTTTTGGTGTCTCTGTAGTCTAGATAATTTAAGATCAACGAGACGTATTCGGGAACGACGATCAGCGTCACATCGATCCATGCAATATATGACCCAATGCACGACATCACTAATGCGGCAATCTCTGGCAGGGCCAACTGGTCCTTCTGTGCCGCCAGTTTCCGCAACGTGTTGATCCACACCACGACTAGTTTCTGCACGTCTCCGTTACGCATCTGATCCTTCAGCGCGTTATTCTTCTGCTGTATTTCCTTCGATCTAACGAACGTCTGGTCAGCTATCTCTGAATTAATAAACATGCACACGCGGCAAAAATAGTCCACCCCGACCTTCGAAAACTTCGTATCGCTGCCGCTTTGTAGACCACGCACATCCAGTATTTCAATCAGCTCGTCGAAAAATGCCGGCCATTGGTCCAGATACATCACGTAGAACAGCCTCGTCACCAGTTCTGCGACTTTATTCCGTATAAACTCGGGCTCGAACCTATCAGCCACCACGTACGATCGCAGCAGCTCCACCACAGCATTGCGCACAAACATAAACTCCTCCCCGGAAAGGACTCCCACAGAAACTTGATCGCACAGCGCCTGCAGCGCAACAAACCTCATCAGGTCGTCGCCGTCGCTCATCAGCTCGACAAAAACGGGCGCCGCGCTGGCATTGCCCTTGATCTGCTCAAACAACTCTATCGCCTGCCTTCTGGACTCCGGATCCGCCGCCGTCGCACCGTTCGCTACCCCTACCACTTCTCTAATCCTCGCCAGCATACGATCTTTACCCTTTTTGAACTACGATAACAAATGTATAACTTAAAGAAAAAAAAATTTTTTTTACTGACCAATTCGTCCAACTGGTTCAACTCGCTTCTCCCGCAAACAGTTTCTCCACTTGCAGCTCCTGATAACAGAGTTGTTCCAACCAATAACTATTATTAAATCAGACTCATCGCAAACTATAAAAGTTTTGTTACTTTGAAGGTGAAAAATTATGAAAAATTATGAAAAAAAAATTTTTTGTTTGTTGGTACCCGGAAATGGAACCGATGGCGATGACCCCATAACCGATTACAACAAGGAACCAACATATACATAGCACTGGGAAGACTCGACGTGTCGGTGCCAATGTGAATCGGTTGTCCTGATCCCTGCTCTCTCTCGCTAACAGGGTCAATGGGCAGATCAATTCGGGAGGACGGTGCTTTTATGCGCCAGGCTGGATAATCTGCACTTTGACTTTCTGCGATACTAAACCCATTTGAAGTCTGGCTCCAGGAGCATGCCAGCAGATGAATTGGTGCGGGACAGTTTCATTGGGCTGATCAAACTATAAATTTTTTAATTTAATCGAATATAGGGTTTGATGGAACAAGACATGCCAAGGACAGCGCTGATCTAATGTGGAAGTCCCCATTCCAACCTTCCTCCCTTCTCAATTGATCAAGCTATGGTTATGTTATTTATTGGGGAATGCAACGTTGCAAAGTAGAAGTCTGTATTGAAGAATTATGGATATTTGGAGTTCTATAGTTAAGAAAATTATGATCTTCTAGAACCCTTCTTGCGGGAGACAAGCTTTGTGACGTTTGAATAGAAGACCTATTACAGTATTTTAATACATGCAATTCATCAACTTGGCGGAGATTACAAATTATAGATGGTCATGTTTCCACAACGAACTCTAAAGTTCACAGCACAGATGTTTTAGGGATCCAATTCAAAGGAGCAAACCCTGAGAGCGGTTGATACAGGGGATGCTAAATAATGGGGAACTTATACTTCCTTTTAGGCTCACACCAGCGTGTGAAGAACCTTGATAAGCACTACAAATTGAAGATCTACTCGACACCAAGTAACTATTCCACCTCGCCTGGACTAAATACACACATTGCTAAAGAGTTGTACCTACACAATCCAACCAAGAATTTGAAAATGTTTTGTATTAGCTTGCATATGAGAGTGGGGACTCTCATGTCATTATGTTTTCTTATCGGTAGCTTTTGAGAAGAAAGAGTAAACTGTCGGGTGCACACCCTAAGGAATTGGCATGATAATACAATGTTGTATAGCACCATTCTATTGTATATCTATGTGTCTGTATATATATATATATATATATGAACTTTTATGTGTGCGTGGTGTAATGTATACTTTTGTACGTCCACAGGTAACGCTGTTTGGATTTTGTAAAAGTAGTGCCACTCTAATATAATAATCAAAAGACTAGTATATATATGATAATGGTAGTACTTAATTCACAATAGGCAGTGTTTTCGAGGCTTTTGTTTTAATGACACGTTTGGTTTTGCCCGTGGTGGGGACAGGTAATGTCCCGCAACTCGCTGTTGATTTACTGCTGCACTCTGTGCCCGGGTTTGAATTTGTGTGTTCTTTGGGGCAGGACTACCTGTACCCGTTTGCAGGCCCATTAGACCACGTTATGGGCGAGCCTGCACGGTTATACGGCGCTTCCGCTACTTACTCGACGGCGCTGGAGTTGTTCTATAGCAAGGACCACGAGATGTACGTGGTCCAGCAGAGGACTCCCGTGATCCAGGGATACATGAATAACTTCGTGGTCGAAGTGCTAATACCGTTGATTGAGCGTTTCCAGGTTGATGAGTTAGTGGTGCTGGATTCGTTCGGAACGCTGGATATGGAGGCCGTTGCGCGCCCTCCATATACAGGCGCGTTCTTCAGCCTGGGTTCGTGCCAATTGGACTCAATCGGCGATCTCGTGAGCTCATTCCAAGACATTTTGTCTCTCGACAGCCACCTGAACGACTCTCATCAGCGAGTACACGCGTTCGCCTTCGACAAAGAGGGTCTACAACAGGATATCTCCACGGCTCAGGATATCTTTAAGATTGTATACCATTTGACCAACTCTGTGGCAACAACGCAAGAACTGGCCAGGCTTACAAAGATTACATACTGCTCGACGTTCGTTCATGAAGGTGATAACTCAGAAGATGCATTTGTCTTTTACAATAACTTAATGGTGCGGATGCCAGCGGTCTTCCCCAAGATAGAAACTTTCAAGGCGCCGGTCTCTTGGAAAGGTGTTTACGGGTTCTCACAGGCGCCAACAGCCTTCGACGAAGGCGTATATGCATAATTTTTTTTATTTTATTTTTGTTTTTATACTTCCTTCTATAGAATTATTCAGATAGGGAATACGGTGTTTAATAATAAATTATTCTTTTTATTTGTTCTATCTATTTAAATAGTTTGCAGTTATACCTTCTTCATTGTCTGACGTAACGAGCTATATTTTCAGCAGTCTCACTGCTAGCGCTCTTAGCTACCTTTTCGAATGCTTCCTGGTACCTTTTCTGTAACGCTGGCTCATTGCTTTCATTGACTTCACCACTGACTCTCTCCTCACCGGCAAACGTATACTCTCTTTCTACACCTTCATCTTCATCTCTATCTACAAAGCCATCGTCTG
Organism: Nakaseomyces delphensis CBS 2170; assembly: GCA_001039675.1. Lineage (NCBI taxonomy): Eukaryota > Fungi > Ascomycota > Saccharomycetes > Saccharomycetales > Saccharomycetaceae > Nakaseomyces > Nakaseomyces delphensis. The sequence goes on from CAPT01000012.1 coordinate 20,040, forward strand.
CACCTTCTTCAATGTCGCTGATGACATCCGCACCGTCGTCACCGACATCTTTCTTCTTGTCATTGAGGCCCAGGTCGCTCATCAAGCCGTTTAGTGATTTCTCCTTCTGTTCCTTCTCTTTCTCTTCCTTCTCCTTCAGTATTCTTTCCCTTTCGGCTTTGTAATATTCTTCGTATTCATCAACTTTCTTATCCACAGCATCCAGGAAGTCATCAAACCCTTCACCTGTGTGACTGGATACCCCGACAACGTCCAAAGTAGAGTAAAATTCCTCCAACATCAGAGACATAGAGTTGACCAAGGAACTCATATAACCGGAGCCCATGCCAAAATCACCGTTGGCGTCCTGGTCGTTCCTGACAGCATGCTGGAAAGCCTCGAAATCAGTCATCCATTCTTTTGCAAAATCAGCCTTCTTCACATCCGTCTTGTTGAAGACAATGATCATGGGCAGCTCCGTTTTGTATAAGATAGAGCATGCGTATAGCATATTACTCATGAAAGTGGTTGGGGAGGTGTTTCTTGGTGTATCGACAATATACGCTATCACAGTGGGGAACGTGGATGCAAACGATTCTGTAATAATGGACCCCGAGGCACTCCACACAAAACATTCAATCTGACCTGGTGTATCAACAATACACAGGTCGTGCGTATCCCTTTTCTTCTCCACTAGCTTGATGACTTGGTCGATTTTCGTGCTGAACAAGTTCAAACTCGTCACAATGGCACCGTTAGGCCCCAGCTGGTAGTTCTCCATCACCTTCTTATACTTGATTGAATCGCGAATATCAATATTACAGCCATACGGAACGTTCAGTACAGCAGGATCCAGGTTGATAACGTACGGGACCTGCTTCTTAGACCTTATATGAGAGTTCAACCTCTGCATAAATGTGGTCTTACCAGAACCAGCCATACCAATACAAATAACCGTACTCAAAGGCATTTCTTTCTTTCTTTCTTTCTTTCTTTAATATACGAATTCTATGACTGCTTCAAACTGCCAAGATCAGTAATCATATCCACAATTACAAACTAATAACAATACCCAATATCTTCAAATATTGGAAGAGTGATGAGCTAGCTCATCGGGGCCATTTCACAGAAATTTTTCAATTTTATTAGTCGTTTTAGGTGATATGAAATATAATAATGTAATAACATAATAATAGTCAATATGGGTCCTATTTATTCAGCATATTTGGCATATTTAAATGCATTGCAATAATGCAATTATTGTTGTTTTAATACTGGTGTTCAATTTCTTACTTATTTAATTATAATTTTTACTTTATTTTACAAGTTTTTTCTCTCTGTGGGTATTTCAACTATACATCTTCAGAACACGGTTCTCGACGTTGTCGAAACAGCTCTCGTGTTGGGCAATGGTCAGGTCGTTTGCCAGCCCCTTCATCACCACATCCGGCTGAGGCGCACCAGGGCCGTCCATCGTTTGGGCGGGCTGCTGCTGCATGAGGCCCAGCTGGTCCTCTTCTGGCTCGGCAAGGATCAGGTTGTACACAGGGTTTAGACCCAGCACAGAGATAAAATACCAGGAGATACTACTGACCCAGCGGACGTCCAGGTCCGCGGTCATCACGCCGCTTTGTAACATCTCTTTAAATCTCACAGTCAATGGGAATGGCAGTTTCATTAGAACGAAACCGGCAAAGAAGTGGTTCACCCACCACATCAGTATTGTCTGCGGGATGAAGTTGGCCATGTTGCCCTTGGCCATGCTCATCATCGCGTCAGACATGTTGGGGTCGCTGAACGGGTTCACCACGTCACCAGGTTTCGCGTTGGTCTGCGCAATGTGCTTCCCTTGCCCCAGATCAATAGCCATATTCTCACGCCTCATCTGGAACGAGGCCTCGTCGATGCTAGAGTTGTTTCCCAATAGCACCTGCGCTTTCAACACATACTGGCTCTCAGTCAACTTCACCAGCGCACTACCCTTAACACTGGGCGTCAGCAGATTCATCACATACTGTCTCATAATACCACTCAGCACCATGACAATGGAAATCGGCAGCAGCACCCAGTACTTCAATCGGGTGTCCAGGGTCAGCTCATCGACGACATTCTCGCCCTTGATCGTCAAAGCAGTCCACACCCAGTCTATCCACATCACAGAAAAAGGAAAGAACTTTATTCAGGTATTCTACAGTTATTTATATCTGGATTTATCCTCAATTGGAAACCATTGAATGGGAGTCCTTTCATTTAAATTCAATATCGAGACTAACACTAAAACTTCGAATTGGGCGTGGGAAACCCAAAACGGCCCACAGAGGCGGGCACCCGTGAAAAGATACTTGCATAATAATAAATAACTAATTCTATTTTATAATTAACTACAAGCTTCAGATGCATTTAGAATATCTATCTTTCTGTTGTTTAAGTTTCTACAATGACTCAGCCCTGCCGTTTAAAAGGGTTTCTCCTCCTGCTCGCCTGTGAATACTAACCATTTATTGTTAGCCACTAGCGATGGGTTCGTCAATTTATGCTTGGCGAGGTTATCTATCAGTGCTTTTGTGTGTGTACTGTTCTCGGGAGTCCCGGATCGCTGAGCGATCCTCAACAGCTTGTCGTAGTTGAAGTTTTGGTAGTTGTTCTCCAACAAAGGCCCCAGTCCCTGGACCACATGCGGTTGCAACGCAATGTTGATGCCTACCGAGTGCAACACAAGCTGTGATCCTAGATCTCCAGCCCCGCTAGTCAGTACTTCTACGTCTTGGAGCTCGTGCCAGGATATGTGCAGGTCCTGAAGTGTGTCTGCTGTTGGGCCAGTGCCCGCGCCGTCCTCGCCAGCCACCAGCGCCGAGGGACTAAACACCTTGTGTCCCAGTAGCGCGTTCATCAGTTTCGGGTTCATGGGCCCCTTCACGAAGTGGTGGAAGCTATCATTGAGCCTCTTACAAGCATCAGACCGGTATGACTCCCACACCGCGGCTTTGTTCAGTTTCATGGACTTCCCTCCGATGAACGACCATCGGTACACACAGAACGCATCAAACCATTCGAGGTAGTCCTGAAACTTCTTTGCGACCATACGTCTTCGCACATTGGGGTCGAGCTGGGGCTGTCTGCCCTTGTGGTACTTCTTGAACAACCTCCGCACCGACCGGTCCCTGCCACTGCTCGCCCACCTATACTCACGAGTCACAGCCTTGCCAGGTATGAACATTGTTAATCCTTTTCTGCTATGACCTTTCCCTCTTCTCTCACACGATACTCACCTCAAAATTGTGAAGTCTCAGACCCTTAACTCTTCAACAAAGTTTTTTGTTAGCGATGCCCTTTTAGTTGAAAGTTGAGGTATCTTGAAAGCCAAAGGAAACAGCCAAGGGACCCAATTGCCGAAGGGAAATGAACTGACTGGCATTCTATGTATTGCTTCAGCCTTATGAATGACTCGCATTGTTTTTAAAATGGGGAAAGATATACCTGGTGAAAGCCATGTAATTATCCCAATCGGGTCATGCAAGTATCCCCATGTAATTATCCCAATCGGGATAATTACATGGACTTCACTATCTACATGATCCATAGACGAAGACCTATTGAGCTCTTGGGAGCTTCATTTGCAGATCTTTTGTGGTGTGGGCTTATTAAAGAGAAATGCACTAAAATTCACTCCCCTTCTCCCCACCCCTCCATAATACTATATAACTGCATGGTGCTTGTCCAAGACTACTCCCATAATGAATATCTAAGACCCAATGCTGTAAAGGATCGATAGGATGGCATTTTTTGGGCTACTGCAAAGATACCACAATGGGAACATCTACATGAATGTTAGGTTTAAGAGCGATTGGTTCTTACTACTGGTCATCACCGTCACCACTGTGGCTACTGGTCTGGTCCCAGCAATTTCATCCGTCCTCATCGGAAGAATATTTCAGTTGTTAGAACAATTGGTGTACGGAAAAGACATATATCATGAGCTTGTCTTGCGGTCCATGTCATTATTAATACTAGGTGTAGCTAGTGTCCCGCTGAACTGGCTCTCCATCTCGTGCTGGATGGTGCTGGGTGAGAAACAGAGCCTAAGAATCCGCGAACTTTTGGTCAATAAGTATCTGGCATTGCCCTGCCAATGGTACGATAAGTATCAGGCAACGTTACTGGGGGAGTTTACACAGCTACATAGATGCATTGAAGAAGTGAGGTCGAGTTCTGCTGAGGCCTCTGCGATTGTTTCGCAGAGCCTAGTTGCACTTTGTGCGCTACTTGGGACCGCCTTCTATTACTCCTGGTCCCTGACGTTAATCATCCTCTGCAGCTCACCAATAATATGCATATGTGCAGTCGTATTCTCTCGATTTATACATATAAACTTTGAAAAAGAGAATGCTGCCTCAGCCAATGCAGCCGAAAGACTCAATTGGATGATAGATCATATTAATTTTGTAAGGATCCATGACGGCTTCCAAATCGAGACTAGGATTTTCGATCGTTTCGTGCAGCTTTGCAATGACTATTACATCAAAGGCTGTCTCTATGTATCAGCTAACATCGCTATCTTAAGGTTTTTATCTCTGATTATGTTTGTACAAGGTTTTTGGTACGGGTCAACCATGATCGCAAAGGGTAAACTAAGCATTACGGATGTCATCACTAGTTTTCACTCATGTCTGATGATTGGTTCCACTGTGAATACCGCCTTGGGACAAATCGTGTTATTGCAAAAGGGAGATGTTGCTATGAAGAAACTGAATATCATCCTGAATGTACGAGAAGAGATCGATAGCGGTTGCATTACCGATATTTCTGATATTGAATCAGCACCAATAATATTTCATAATGTAACCTTTTCTTACCCAGAAAGACCAAGGGACACAATCCTGTCCAATATATCCTTTCAGATCCCAGCGAATGAAATAACTTATCTAGTTGGTAGATCTGGGTGTGGGAAGTCAACCATATTTGATTTGTTAATGTTAAATTACCATAATTTTCAAGGTGAGATATTATTAGGAGATCTCGATGTTAGGAGTATGAGTAAAAAACTCTTATATGATAATATAACATTTGTTGAACAAGACGTTACTTTATTTGATGATACTCTTAGGAATAATATCCTAATCACAAAACTTGGGGACAATTCATCCCCTATTTACCTTGATAATATGCTGAGAAGAGCATGCTCTTTTGCATTACTTGATACATTTATAAACGATCTCCCTAATGGACTCGATACTAAAATAGGGCTAGGAGGAATAGAGTTAAGTGGGGGCCAAAAACAGAGAGTGGCTTTGGCAAGAGCGTATATTAGAGATACGCCCATTTTGATAATGGACGAACCATTGTCTTCTATCGATATACATCAAAGAGCTGTTCTCTCCAAGAGAATTCAGGCATGGAGAAGCCACATGACAACAATCATCATTACCCATGATACAAACAATTTAAGTGATGATGATAATATCATTAACCTGGATGATTCTAACTCCAGTTTCCAGGAAGACTCACAACAAACTCTATTTAAGCCTGGTATTCATGAAAAGAGAAACATATATTCAAAAAAGTTTGAATCTCTCCAGAACTTTACGAAAATAGCTGATAAGCTTCCAGAATTGAAAAATGATATTCCAGAGACATTGTATAGTTATGAGCTGGCCACAATTAATGAGGAAACTGTTTCCAGGAATAGCTCAGATAGTGAGAAGATAGCCGAAGTTTGTCTTGATCTTGAGAAGGGATTAGTCACGCCCAAATTGCTATCGTTAAGAACCATAGTGTCACTATTTTTCACTCAGATTTCAAATAAAACCTTGTTCATCATAGGTATAATAGGAGCAATCTTGGCAGCTGTTTGTAATCCCTTATTTTCATACATGTTCAGTTATCTCTTAAATGGAATTACTCCCAAGGCAAATGGTGTTGGTAGTGCCAAATACTTGTTGAAATATTCATTGATAGTAATAGGTATATCTTTTTCTGATGGTTTAACAAATTTTATCAAATCATACTTGTTAGGAGTCGTTTGTGAGATATGGATAATGGATTTAAGGAAAAAAACGTTTCTTAGGATAATAAATGCACCACTTGAATGGTTTACTCGATCTGAGAATTCAGCCTCGATGGTCTCAACTTTGTTGATGAATGATCTCCGAGATCTCCGGTCACTTTTAACCGAGTTCTTATCAGCAGTGATAACCTTAATATTCGTCTCTAGCATTGGGCTCATTTGGGCTGTCATTGTTGGATGGAAGTTGAGTCTGGTGTGTATCTCTTTAATACCTCTAATTGCATTAGTCACTGGTGTTTATGGGACTGTATTGTTCAAATATGAAACAGACTACAAATCTTCGGTAGCCCGTATTGAAGGCAGTGTATATCAGCTTGTCCTAGCAACTAAGACGGTTAAATCATTATGTCTTCAGAATTACGTCAAGGATAAATTTAGTCACCAATGTGCCGAAGTTGAGCTAATTGGTAAGAAAAAGGCCCTATTTACAGGGTTAGGTATATCTTTGGCAAATTTTCTCGTGATGCTTATGCAATCCATTTTATTTCTTTATGGGCTAAAGCTAGTGTTATCAACTGAATACTCGTCGAGAAAATTCTTTGAAGTATTGACGTTATTAATATTTACTATTGTCACAGCCTCCGGCCTCATGAATCAAATTCCGGATATGGCAAGAGGTAAGCGGGCTATTACATGGGTGCAAAGGATAATGAAGGACTCTAGAGCTGACAATGTAAACACTACTGCTAATGACAGAATAACTTTATCAAAGGCATATGAAACGAGCCCCAGTAGTAAAATTGAGGTTAAGAACTTGGTGTTTTCATTTCAACAAAACCCGGGTTTGATTGTCTTGAATAATATTGGCCTAGAACTGGCGCCTGGTAAAGTGTATGGAATTGTAGGGAAAAGTGGTAGTGGAAAAACCACTCTTATCAATATTCTCGCAGGGCTGTATAAAGTGGACTATGGTACTGTTAAGATATTGGGCAAGGATATAAACGCGTGGCACCTTGCTGATCTGTATACCTCAGTCGGTATGCTGGAGCAGCACCCTGTGTTACAGTATGATACTATCAGACATAATTTGGTGTATGGTCTGAAAAGGGAGATTCTTGAACAAGACATCCTCGAGGCCCTGGATCACGTGGGGATGTTGGATTTTGTAATGGGTCTACCGAAGGCTCTTGATCAACCACTAGATTCAAGTCTACTCTCTGGCGGCCAATGTCAGCGGCTGTGTCTAGCTCGTGAGATCGTAAGGCAGCCACAGGTGCTGATCCTTGACGAATGCACCTCAGCATTGGATGAATCAAGCGCACACCTGATAAACAACCTCATCAGGTCGCATACTCTTGCGGATACTACAATATTGGTTTCTCATAATAGAGCTACGATAGAACAGTGCGATGAGCTGATTATGATTAGTCACGGTAAGGTTACTCAAGTGGGCACGTTTGAGTCGTTATATAGCACTTGTCCCGAATTCAGGGACTTGCTCAACTAAACGTTAAATATATATATAGAAGAAATCTACAAACATTTAGTTTTTATTTGCACGGAGACGATTGTATACCGAATCCATGTTCATAACAAATCGAATTAATGATAAATCACTAAAACTTTCAATATATCAATATTCTGCAATATCTACCGGAAGAAATCGGAGTTTCCTCGACCCCGCCTATAAAATTAGGGTTTCGTTATTGAAATTAGGGTTACCTTTCAATTGAGCAATGCGGGGGGTGGAAAGGACTCATATACTTGTATAAAAGTGTTGTTTTGAGGACCCTGATCAACGAGAATCACTTAATAGCAGAGAACTACAATCAATAATAGGATGCTGTCGACCATCTCAACCATTATTAGCAGTCCCCTAGTCAACGGGCCCGTTGTAGCACTGACCTATTTTTCACCAGAGGTGACACCTATCTGGACCCAATACTGTTTCTGGGTGTCTATGGCGATCCAGGTGCTTACTGTTCCGTTTCGTGGAAGTGTCACACTGGCGAACTGTGGTAGTAATAGCACGCAGCTCGCCTGTGCCCTCAGTTTGGTTACCTCGCTAGCGTCTCTTGTTGTTTTGACGGCTGCAATATACACTGCTGTTTATAAAGTTGGTATAACGAATAAGGCGCTGCGTAAGAAGATATTACAAATCAGGATTAAAACGATGCCCGGCATGTCCCCGCTTAACCAGTTTTTCTTTATACTGTCATTGGTGGTGGCTATAGCGTTGGTGCCATTCATCGCAAGCGACTAAATAACCTTTCCGAAAGATTTCACATTTACAATTGTCTACCTACGGTATCTACCAGAGTGGAACAGCCTCATTTATTCCATAGCTATTACATATTCTACAAGTAAAAGAAATATAACAATAAAAGTTTTTAAAAATATTTTTTGAAAATGTTACACTAATTTATGATATTTTATTTTGTAAATAAAAACTAAAAACAAAAAAAAACAAACCCACTCACAGTTTTCGTGTTAAGATTAATTTTTTTCATAGGTGAATTGTAACGTATGGAACTTCAACATCTTCGCCCTCCTTGTCATCTGCACAGATTTCTAATATCATTGTTTTGAGATGACTTGGAACATCTTTCTTCGTAATTAGTTTAACCAACTCTGTGATCGGTAAGCCAACTCTTTCCTTCAGTTTCTTTGGTGGGAAGAAAGAAGCATATAGAAGAGAAACACCATACGACAACATAGTAATTTCTAAACCTTCCTTCTTTTCGAAATAATCTATTAGATCACTTAGCTTGATATCACCCTTGATATCGAATCTATCCCAGATTTTATCGTATGACTTGTCATTATACTTTCCTTTTGGAGAGGAAATTGGTTCAGAGAAACCAAAGAACGGTAGGGCAAGATTAACGAAACCGTTTCTATAAGACTCTATATCATCCTTTCCATCGACGACCTTGTAAAGTTCTAAGTTAACAAGACCTGTAACCAAACCAGTGGTGGTAGCAATTGCTGGAATAATTCTACCAGCAATGAACTTAGTTTTTTGGCGGTCAGCAACCTCTATAGAATAGTTCAATGCCCTACAATTCGAACAGGCAGCAATGAACTCAATATGATGATTGGTGTCGTCATCCTTTTCGAATTCAACTGGTTGCAACGTTAAACCGTTTAGACTAGATGGTTTTGGCAGTGATGCAGCTAGTTCTTCTAAGTTATCGCTTTGGTTACCGGCATTTGGATCTGGATCTTCATCATTTACCTGAATTTGTAGGTTCTTAATTGGCTCAAATTCTGGAACATTCACTTTGCTTAAAACATTTTGGTAGAATCCGACATCGGGTTCACCCGCATCACCTTTCATACCATAGTTAAAAGCTCTTAGGTTAGCAGCTCCAACTATAAAGTGGAAGTGATCTGGTTGACTGATGTCAAAAACTAATGGGGTTGGTGCACGCTTAGAACCAGACCAGAATGGTTCGCCAGTTGAGGTCTTTGCATCCGCGGGGAAGTTGTACAGTAATTGCTTGATATCGTGGTTGAATTTCTTTTCAAATTCAAGCCTAGCCCATTCAATACAATCTTCAAACGAGGTTGGCTTTTTGTTAATTGATTCAGAAATAGATTCTAGTGTACCCTTAACATCACCACTTTGCTTCATTAGCTGCTGTACAAAATCCTCTTGTGTTAGATACATGTTAACGTTTTCAGCTGCGTCTGTAAAATAGCCTTGGAATAAAGACTTGGCCCAAGCAATAGTATGATCGATCTTACTTGGGAAAGAACGCAGAGTACACAATGGAATAGACTTCTCTGGTGGATCTCTAGATGATGAGTAGGATTCGGTTAATCTAGGAATAATGACTTGGGTGTTACCTTTAGTACCGAGAGTACCAGACTCCAATAAAGGTTTTCTGTAAAAGACACAACGACGATCGACGTAAGTACGAGCATCAATGTTATCCAACGCATTTGTTACAAAGTCCAAACTTTGCCAGAAGGGGTCATCAAAGATGTTCTCCGTATCTGGCCCTACCTTATCAGTCATAGGTCTTATCTTACCAGTCAAATCTGGATTCATGGCAGAGACAGCCCTCGCAGCAACGTCCGACTTATCATGACCAACATCCTTTGGTCTGAACAAGAACTGACGGTTTAAATTAGATTTTTCAATAGAATCGTTATCCGTAACAATTATTTTACCTTCTGGGCCAGAACCAAGACCCATCAAAGCCCAATTCTTTAACATTTCGCAACCAATAGCACCGGCACCGACTAAGAAGACCTTGGAGTTAGCAATCTTTCTTTGGAAATCAAGACCAAAGACAGCAATCTGGCTATCGTATCTCGAGTTGATAGGCATAGTATTTTCCTCAGTTCTTGGGTATTCTTTCTCATCTGGCAGAGACTCCAATGAATCGAAGTACAAATATTGCTTCAATGGAGTGAACTTACCAGAACAAGCCTTCAGAACCTCTTGGGCGACTAAACCACCGAAGAAGGCGACAATACCTGGGATATCACCTCTTGCTTGGTAGGACAATTCCTTAATCAGCTTCTCATTGACTTTACCTTCAGTCGTGGCCAGGATATCTGGACATTGTGAAGCCAAGTCAGTGACAAGTTTGACTAACTCATTTGCATCTTCTTCATTCATTGGTCTTGGCAACTCACCTTGGTGTCTAATAGCAAATTGATGCAGGGCTTGGAAACCTAGATGCAATTGACCTACTCTATCGAACTTTGCGAAATCAGAGAAGACATATTCGGGATCGGCTAAGCTTTCTTGCATAGTCTTGAAAGATAGTGTCTTTGGGACCTTAACCTCTGTAAATATACCGCCTTTCTTGTACTCACCCAGCTCCTTAACAGAACCGATACGGAACGCGAATGGCCCGAGGACTTCCACCTTGTACAGAGACCCATCGTTTAGCTTCTCTAGACCTTGAACTTCGGAGAATCTAACGTACTGGCCATCCTCCAGGCCGTGTCTGTTATCATCAAGCATGGTGACAGTTCCATCTGGCTCGATATCGGAGACGATACCAGTTCTAGGTTCTTCACCCGTCTGGTCAATAACAGAGAATTCTTCGCCTAAGTCTACGAACACGTTACCGAACAGACCCCTGGTCTCTGTGGAGATGAATTTAATACCGGAGGCGTGACAAAGGTTGTTGATCTTTATCTTCTCCTCTAGGGTCACGGTGTCGGTCGCCACCACAACCTGGAATTGCGCCAGCGTGGCGTCCTCAATGGAGTCCACAACGTTAATTGGCACGTAGCTGTTCAGTTCTGCCAGCTTACCACGGGAAACGTGGTCTCTTCTCTGTCCGACATCTGACGCAGCCAGAAAGAACTGAGTGGACAAATCCTGCAGCTGCACCGGCGCAGGATCGAACAGCGTCAAAGACCTGACACCTGCCAACGCGACGTTCTTCGCTATCTCAACTCCGAGGCCCTTAAGACCGATTATCAGCACATTGGAGTTCTGCATCTTCAACATGGCCTCCTTACCCAAGACATACAATTGCCGAGAGTACAAACTCTCATCAATCTCACTATCCTTAGACATAATTCGCTTCTTCCTTGCTAAATCAAACTGACGTTATAAGCCCCAGAAGTATAGTATTATAATTCTATTAATGTTCAGCCGCCCTATTTCTTCTTAAATATTGGGATTGATTTACAGAGAGTCCTTTGAAACTAATTTCTCGCCACCACAAACGTATAACATTATACGATAACTGCACGTGACAATATTTATCTATAATAATAACAACCGTTGCCAACAAATGGAAGCGTTTACGGTCTTAACAATATGTACATATTAGAACAATGCAACAGGGCAGATTCATGAACTGCCAGCGCTTTTGTCCCCTCCTTCACCCCCCCAGGTCTACGAGTACGGTTTTTTTTATATAATTACAAGATGGTCTCTTCTTTTTGTTCAGAGTTAAGCAAGCTCTACTAAAAACTCGACTGTAAAAGACTTTCCTCGATCATTTGTAACCCCAATTTTAGAGGCGTTTCCGTTGTCCCTATCTGGTTACTCATCATAACAAAAAAAGAAGAGAAAAGAACAGGAGATGCGCCTTCGCCCCGCCTGGGACAGCAACACACATCTCATGCCACGTTCTTGTGTCCATATATATATGTAATAACAACATGTGATAACAATATTGTATGTTCTTGTGTGTTTTGATTTCAAAAGTTTTGCTGCTTTTTATACCGAAAAAAAATGGAAAAAATCGAGAGAAATTTCACTTCGTATTCGGTGACGCTTAGGGCTGTAATATACCGTTGTATAGTGACTATATGGTTGTATATTGACTGTATAGCCCTTAGTACTATTACAGTGCCGGTACAATGAGCACAATACAGCTGCACTTGGATAAAGGTGAACTACAGGAGGCTGAAATCGATTAATGTCATGCATTGGATAACAAGGCCCATTGAATTAGAGTTCAAACAGACACCTACTGAAAGAACTTTTGTGCGGAACACTGCTGCAGTTTCAATTAGAAACCTCTGTAGGGGCTGTACTTATCCAGTTTGTAGGGGGGGGGGGGGGCAATAATACAATAATAGAATAATATAATATACTACAATAAAAAATCGACAAAACTCGATCGCAAAACCAAGGGGACCCCCTTGGTTTGGTTGAAAATGGGGTGTTTTCCTACGCACTTTTCTGAGCAGAAATTGGACTAATTTTGTTTTTCAGATTTCTTTTAGAACACAGACTGGCTGTGTCGTGCTGCACGACAGAATGTCTCCACTCCACAATTTTGTCACAGCGGTATATTATATGTAATATAGTAGCAATAATATAGTAGTATTAATATCAACCCCTTCATTAAAGTATTATTATAACTTGTCCAGATTGCAGTGCTATTTATATTATATCAATTGTCTGTTGTGTGTTCTGTAGATTATTATATAACATACTTGCATAGGCGGTATTTAATACTACAATACACCTATACAAAATATAATACATTATTGTATAATTCAGTGAGTATATAGTAGAAATGTTACTATATTACACACTATAATAGTGTCGAATATTATATTGTCATATAATATCATACAATACACTATTCTGCAAAATCCAGTTGCAAAACTAAGGGGGGTACGGGGGGCCGGGCCCCCCTGGCTCTCTACAATACAATATTGCAATACCATATTATAACACTATAATACAATACTACAATGCAATAGTACTGTACTACAATACAATACTACTACAATACAACAATACAATAATACTACAATACTATAATGCAAACTTGAGAAATTTTGAAAAAAACCAAGGGGGGCCCCTTGGTTTGGGTGGAAATGGGATGTTTCCCTGCACTGTTTTCTTTGCGAAAGCCTCCCCAAACTCGCGACGAATATAACTTTCAAGTTCGTAGAGGACGACGTTTGTTCTATAATGGTAACCAATACATATCTTCTGCATACTTGTATACACGATACTCATTTACCGTTGTCTTATCCAAGATAATCGTTGTAATTTCAACATGTTCTCGAGTTTATGGCGAATTTGAGAGCTACTAAAGCGCCCTCCATCATTGTTGAGGGTCCCTACGTTTTCTGTTCTGTAAACTGTATCATTATTCTTCAACTTGAACTCATCTTTAATTCTATTATATTTCAAATTATATTTATCACCATTAAATATCATTGCTTTAGACAATAGCGTTTGCAGATCAGTTTTGTAATTCTCTTTTTGATTGGGTCATGGAGTCTGCCTGGTTCAGCTTTCTCTTGATCTTAGTTTCTCATTTAACTTGTTGATCTGCTGATTCTTCTCAATAATATATTGACCTTGCGTCATTTTTATCTTACTTCAGAAGCCTTCACTCGTCAAGATCCTATTTTTTACCGTTCCCAATTCTAAATTTCCATTTTATGCATATCCTCCAATCTTTCTCCTTCTGTGCTCAAATGCTATAATTCCCATTCTACGGATTCCTTTTTGTTTCTCGAGTTTTGTGAGTTTCTTTTGTGGAATTATTGATACTACATAGAGTTGAATAGTCTCACCTCTAGTAGTCGATTTCGATTATTTGTCTTCTAAATTACCGTCTATCTCACCTTTGATCTAAGTTGCATTTCAGATAATCTCGTTTTGTAATTCCTTAATAATCTTTGTATACTCATTAAGTTCCTTCTTTTAACTATAAATTGTTCCTTGGAGTTTTAGTTAAATTTGCTTCCTAAAGTCCCCTCTCTGTATTGATATATACATACATACAACATACCTACAACATACATATAAATATAGTAGATCAATGTAGTAGTAAAAGAGAGAAATAAAAATATATAAGTATAAAATATAAAGTAAAGAAAAAAAAAAAAAAAAGCGTTAAATAATCATTTAGTCCTTCTTGGAAGTTGCAGGTTTCTTGAATCTTGGGTCTGGCTTGTACTTGAACCCTCTGAACTCTTGCTCCTTGTTGTGGGTCTGCATGGCGACAAGGAATCCGACGTCGACCAGTTTAGGCCAGTTGACGTACTGGATACCGTTCTTGATCAAATACTGGAAACAGGCGGCTACTGTCATCGTGGCGCAGAAGAAATACAACAAGTTTTTGCTGTTGGTGAAGGTGCCCTTTGGGAAGAGCACCGTGGCGCCCATGACTGTTAGCGCAGCGTAAAGTGCGATGGGGATCGCTTGGATAATTAGTGGTCTTCTATCCGTGAAAGGGGACACAACACCAGTGGAGAATGGTTTAAACTGACCTAAGAAGAGGTCATAAGAGTCCTGTCTTGGCCCGTCGGTCAAGTTGTTTTGGTAGTAACGGGAGGCGGAGTTGACGAAATCATTGAACGCACCCAACTTTGTACGCCTTCCGGTTCTGGTGAAATCTGTCTTAAGCGCACCGGTACCTGAGTAAGAGAAACTTACTGCGTCGGCATTGTCAGCCCATAAGTTCTGGAACAGTGAAAGCAGATTCTTATCTTCTCCCCAGTCCTGACCTCTCTGGACGACAGAGGAAGTTTCCAGCTCGTTTTGCAGTATCCACTGGGCAAGGACGGATTGAACCACGTTCGTTCTGTCCAGACAGTCCATACAGTTGGTTCTCACCGTAGATTTCTGCTCACCGACGACTTTCTCGGTGGTAGCACCATCAGCAGAAAGAACCTTGTGGAAGTAGTCCTGGTCCGACAGACCCAGCTCGGTTAAGTGATCTATCAACAACTTGACCCTGTGCCACTTCATGTTACGGCATTCATGGTGGAAATCAAAGTAAATGTAATGTAGCTTTGGGTTATTTACAGCTTGGACGGCTGTCTCATAGGCTTCTTTAACAGGAAGCTCATGACCCTTCTGATTCACCAAGTTCACCAAGTAGTTATCGCCGTACAGCTTCACCTGTTCATCAAAATGCTTCTTGGTTGGCTCGAACACATTATTTTCGCCAAGGACAAGACTTGGCTTGTATTTCAGGTTGTTGATTTCAGCCCAGTAAACGGGTACCGAACCTCTTGTCTGCAAGAACGAGTAAACTTCAGGGTTAGCGCCGGTCTTTCTCACAATAAGGATCTGCTCTGTCTCGTTGAAGTTGCCGACATTTCCATGCTCGTCAATTCCACGACGGAAGTATCTGGTACCTGCACGAAAGATACTGCGCCTGGTTATCAAACCGATATTGATCGGGACAGAATTCACTCCGGTATCAATCACCTTGGCGTACCCGTAGATCACAGGCTGCACAAACTGGGAGACACCACTGTCCTCCTGAGCCACGGACCTCAATTCCTCGGTGATGTAGTGATTCCAGAAGAATCGACTGTCACAGTGTGTCCAGTAGGCACCGTCCGCGGAGTTGGAGCCCGAGTTGGACCTGATCTTCTCGTTCCTCTGTACAGAGTTGGTCAAATCGTAGGTATAGGAGAAGTACAAAGTGGCATTCTTCAGCTGCATCTCCAGTAACTTCAGATATTCAGCCTCGTCACTGTCAATACGCGGGTTACGCTTAGCTCCCACAACGCTGTGCTGCACGACCTTGTAGATAACGTGCCCATTCAACCTGCCAGCCTCCTCAACGGTATCGGCAACGATAGCGTACTTATTCAGCTTCAGCCTAATGAACCCCAAGAGTGCAGCGACACGAGTAGTACCTTTAACAATGGGAAACTCCTCATTGCTAACAGAGGTGACCATCTGATCGTGTGCTGATAAATGTATCATCCTGCCATGTTCTTGCAACGATTTGAAGTACAAACCCTCCACCGAACGCGCAAACAGTAAGGGACCCGACATATTCGTAAGTATTTATCTGGTTAGTCCTATATTGCAGTTACAGGTGGCCGTATTTGTCTGCTTATTTCTTCTATATAGATTATGTTTTCATTTAATAACTCGAAGGAAATTTGTTCTTAGCAAAGGAAAAAATTTCGAAACGGCCGCAACCTAGAACCCTAAACGATTATCATAAATAAATAAACTGTCATTTCAGATACGGGAGGAAAGTCCCTGCCTACTACAAAAGCCAGCTACGGAAATGTATCAATTGAGTGCTACATTGCGGGGCCACGAGCAGGATGTCAAGGATGTTGTTGTCTGTGGGGAGGACATTGCAAGTGTATCGAGAGACGGATCTATGAGATATTGGCGGGCTGAGGGCAGCCGCTGGGAGGGGTCTATTGTATTCCAGACTGCTGGATTCTTGAATAGTGTATGTTACGATGCAACCGAACGGGTTCTTTACTGTGGTGGCAAGGATTCGCTGATCAATGGGGTAGTCTTATCTGAAACAGTGAAGGTTAGTGGAGATCCTGAATACACCTTGATTGGACACACCGGTAACGTGTGTGCGTTGAGATGGAGCGATAGATTCATCTTGAGCGGTAGTTGGGACAAAACTGGTAGAGTCTGGGGTGCAGATAACGAGCCACTATACGAGCTAAAGGGCCATGAAGCCTCTGTCTGGGACATCCTTTTGTTCAATAAAACTACGGTGTTGACGGCCAGCGCAGATGGCACAATCGGTGTCTGGAAAAACGGGAAGCTGATGAGGAAATTGGCTGGAATCCACACGGATGTAGTAAGACACTTGGAAGTAGTAGATACCGAGACGTTCGCCTCTTGCTCCAACGATGGAACCATCAAAATAAGTGATCTAGATGGTAATATCAAGAGAACTCTGATAGGACATGAAAGCTTTGTTTATTATATCAGGAGGCTACAGAATGGAGGATTAGTAAGTTGCGGTGAGGATAGGTCAGTTAGAATCTGGGATAAAGGTGGCGAGATCAAACAGGTTATACGTATACCAGCTATCTCCATATGGTGCGTAGACGTTATGGATAATGGAGATATTGTAGTGGGGAGTAGTGATAACAATATCAGGATCTTCACTGAAGAGAAAACCCGTTATGCATCTGAGGAAGAGATGAAACTCCTTAGAAAAGAAATCGAGAGCTCTGCTATAAATCCTCAGACTTTGGATTTTGATGAAAGTAAGCTATCCCCATACGAGGTCTTGCAGCAACCCGGAAAAAGAGAAGGACAAGTGGTTGTCGTAAAAGTCCCGCAAGGTGTAATAGAAGCACACCAGTTTTCTAATGGCCAATGGATGAAGGTCGGCGATGTGGTAGGATCTTCTACAGCTGGAAATGACAAGAAAACCGAATATGAGGGTAAAATGTACGATTACGTATTTGATGTCGATATTGAAGAAGGTAAGCCAGCATTGAAGCTTCCTGTTAACACCACGGATAATCCATACTTAGTCGCCGACCAATTTATGACCAAATATGAACTTCCTACAAGTTACAAGGATCAGATCGTGAATTTTATAATTCAAAATACTAGTGGCATGAGTCTCGATGCACCCTCAACCTCACCAGTAACTACACAACAACCATCCAACCCTGCCGCACCTCCTCCATCTAGTGATATGAAAGTTCTTCCTGCGAAAACTATCTTAAAGGCGGATAACTTCAACCCAGACACAATGTTCAACGGTCTGGCGAAAGTTAATAGCGAGGAAGAGAAGATGTTTAATGATGAGGATCTGGCATTGATAGGCACATCTTTGCACTCTCTACAAGAGAATTGGGAGGTACTTTTCAATTATGCCACTAAGATTTTGAAAACGTGGTCCAACAAGGCTCCTGCCTTTGATATTATGAGACTAATTGTAGTGTATTTACCCGATTCGAACAACATTAGTGAGTATATCGAATGCGGTATGGGGAACGAAAACATCACTATCACTATGCTTACGGTGAGAATACTGATCAATTCGTTCAGCAACACTATTTGGGGAACAGCGCTGTTAGCATCTCCAAAAGTGTATGAGAACATATTTGAGACGATAGAAACTGTATATCCCGAAGTCACCCAAAAGAAATCAGAAATACTGGCCATTGCTGTGTCTACATTACTATACAATTACTCGGTGATGGCGATTACGGATTCCAATGGTGCCAATATCCTGCCTACCATTTCAGACAATATTAACAATAAATTTGCACCTCTAGAAGTTTACCAAACCAGTGAGGAAGCTGCATACAGATTGCTTGTCGCTTACGGAAACCTGGCCACTATCGAGCCCACGTTGAAACAGTTTGCTGCCTCACTATCCTGGATCAAGTTCGTCAAAATTACGTTTGGACATGTAGAGAGGTTTAAATCAATCCTAACGGACCTCGGATTGATATTGGCGACGAAGTAAATTCAAGAATATGTACTTATATACTTATATATATATACTTTTTAAAAGAATACGTTCTGATGAATATAATATGCTATTATAAAAATACTGATTTGGGTCATTACTCTCTATCGACAAAAAGTGTGAAATAAAAAAAAACAAAGAAAAATGAGACAAAATTTTGTTAAGAATAAATATATTAAGGAATTGAAACACTAAAACAAGATATACTTGCGAGTAAATTAAGAACGGAACTGGTTGACACCATAGCATCATGGAGGTATGTTTGTCGAGAATTAAGAGTGGCTTTAGTAAGAGCAGTTATATTATATCGAATAGTTAGACTAACTTAAATAATGAAAATTATGAAATATAGGACCATAGAGTTACGAGGTATAGACGAAGGGATCTTAGAAACACGCTAGAATCTCGGTTATATTCTCCTGGAAAGAAAGAGGATAGAACGCCTAGATTAAAGATCAGTCAGATACCACTGGATGTCTCCGATTTCAGGATCGACGACATGGTGAAGGAATTTGGTGAATTTGTGTCCTCCAGATTCTACGACCATAAGGAGGACAGGAGTTGTGTATATGAGTTGAGTGATCCACAGGTGATCCAAGGTATTATAGACAAGTACAATAATTTTGAGCTCAACGGATCACCGATAAAAGTCGAGATCCTACAACCTCGACAAAGTAGAGAAACTCGTTTAGCACCGAGGGCACCTAAGAGGTATGCTCGTGGTTACGGTAGCCACTACGAGAAGAAGAAGAAGGCACCACGGGAAGCTCCAAAGTCACTGGATGACTTGAACGCAGAATTAGATGCTTACATGAACCGTGGAGACGAAAACTGAGATGAATCCATCTCAATGTAATCTGGAAATGCCCGAAAACAACCATTTCCTAACCAGTCAGAGTAAATATTGTATTTATACGTACTAAAATATCAATGGTTATTTTGTGATATCATATGAACGATCCGCCATGGTAGAGATCTTGGGATCCGGTGCCATTTTCAAATTTATATATACCTTGAGTCAGGTGTTGGATCGAGGTATTCAACAGGATTGCAGGCATAAGAAAACGACAATATGGCTGGTAGCTCCAGTTCACAATTGATTCTGGTAGCATTTTTACAAACTGTACTGGTAAAGGAGCTGCCTGAAGGCGACGTTATTTTCGATGATATATATTCATCCGAAAACTTTTCCAGATACACCTTTGGAAGGCATCCGAAGACTGCTTGATTATTACGTGATAGCCATAATTTGCAATCATTTATTGTTTGAGATGTCTTATGAGGGTGGTAATGTCTGGATCAAGTTTTTACATAACATTGAAATCAACATTTGTGAAAAGAATAGCAATGAGATTGATATCGAAGCGCAGTTTGTCATACCGGTGAGCGAAAGCGTCAGTAAAATACAAACAATGAAGGATTAGATACTACAGCTATAATCGAATAGAACAAAAGTGTTCTTTATAAGTTATTTCATCCACTCACTATGTGTGAAGAGGAGTTTATGGACAATAACTAACTCTGTAAGAAAAGCACAACCACAAGAGATCACATGCTTGATGCGGTGAGATTTATATTACGGGGTATACCGTTTTGCTTGATTATGAGGCCTGACAATGGCTGATATATTTCGATTAAATCTCTCCCTCCTGGCCGGTTTTGCTTCCTACCATGATTATAGAAAGGCGTTATATATCTACAAAATAAAGTATATAAGTAATGTTCAATCTTGTAATTACTATATTGCTTCTATCTTATCTTGAAAATATGATCTTAACAAAAAAGTAATCATCTATTATATACTAATCAATAAAACATTATGTAGGATTATATTAGATAATAAAAACCTGTTAAGAGAACAGAAATAAATTAAAAAACGAACCAGTAGTATAAAAAGGAATATATATGAATATTGTTTTAAGCCAAGATCTTTAAAACAACAACGTTTCAAGAAATACATGAAACTCTATAAAGGCTTATAATAATAGCAGGAATGAATGAGTGAACCTTTGAGAGAAAGCTCCAACATTGGCTGGCTATTAGATAAACAAACATGTCCTGTATTATAAAAAAACAACTACTTTGTTGATAATTTTACTATAACAAGATTAACATAAATGTTGCAAAAAGGTAGGCCAAATATCTAATATTTATAATTATTCTACCAGCACTTCCAGCAGAGTTTGAAATAACTGGGCTTGTGCGCATAATAATATCTGACCTTGCTGATCCTGCAGGTTTAGGTTCTGATACCGTACCTGGTGTATTAATATGAATAGAACTGCTTAGAGTTTGATCCAAAATTACTGTGTTGAATATTGGTACCCCATTAGTTCCTGTGGACGAAATAATTACAGTAGTAATTATTTTCGATTCTCTACCGGTACCTGGAGTATACATGGTTCTTCTACCAGACCCTGCAGAATCATCAAAAATCAAAGAAGAACCTTTTTGAGACTTCGATCTTTCATTTAAAGATCTAATACCTAGGATGTCAGAAGTGATCGTGACAGTGCCAGTACCAGTATCAAATGTGTATTCTGGAGGAGTCCCGACAACCACAACAACCTCTGGTGTAGTCTTGTTATCCGTACCGACGGTGAACGTGCTGATCGTCTGCACTGTGTGAGGAACACTGTCCGTACCTGGGATGTCAGAAGTGATCGTGACAGTGCCAGTACCACGGCCAATGCCAGGACCAGTGCCAGTATCGAAAGGGTAGTCCGGAGGAGTCCCGACAACCACAACAACCTCTGGTGTAGTCTTGTTATCCGTACCGACGGTGAACGTGCTGATCGTCTGCACTGTGTGAGGAACACTGTCCGTACCTGGGATGTCAGAAGTGATCGTGACAGTACCAGTACCAGTATCAAATGTGTATTCTGGAGGAGTCCCGACAACCACAACAACCTCTGGTGTAGTCTTGTTATCCGTACCGACGGTGAACGTGCTGATCGTCTGCACTGTGTGAGGAACACTGTCCGTACCTGGGATGTCAGAAGTGATCGTGACAGTGCCAGTACCACGGCCAGTGCCAGGACCAGTGCCAGTATCGAAAGGGTAATCTGGAGTCTTATAGACAACAACAATGTCAGTAGTAGTGCTGTTATTTGAATCAATGGTGACTGTGTTGATTGTCTGTATTATGTATGAAATATTGTTGATACTTGGGATGTCAGAAATGTTGATTACAGTTCCAGCGTTGATAGGAGTTTCCGGAGGAGTCTCAACAACTACAACAATTTCTGGTGTCGTCTTGTTATCTGTACCAATGGTAAATGTAGTTAAGGTGGAAAGAGTTGTTGTTGATTGGCGTTTACCATTTGTATATGATGTCGTTGTGATTGGGATTGGTGTTGGTGTATTTACTATGACTACACGTTTTGGTGTCGTTTTGCTGTCAGTGCCTACAGTGAAGGTAGTTAGTGTGGATAATATTGTAGATATTTGGATTTTATCATTAGTATAAGATGTCGTAGTGATAGGAGTTGGGGTGAAAATGTCTTTATTAGGAATACAGTTATTTGCGATTGGGTCATAAAAGTAGCCTGATGAACATACTTTTCCGGGTCCATGACTGGGGTTTTTGCAAGGAACTTCAATATAGTAAATTGTTTTCGTGATTGGCAATTGAGGTGCTGGTAAAGGAATTGTTGAGTAACGTGTAGTCATGGTTTTCGTAACCGCGCCAGTAACACAGCTGGTAACATAATCAACATTCCCTGGACATCCGTTTTCTGTATCTTCAAGGTAGTACAAATATGGTGACAGATCAGTGATTTTTTGACGTGGATTCAAGCTATTTGTAAAAGAAATTTCAAGAGCAGAATCATAATCCCGATTGTTGTAAAATAACCTGATGGGATAATAGGTATCTTTATCAAGATAAACACTGAGAGTATTTCTATTTATAGAAGAACCCCATATTGAATACGCTTGATAATTACCGAAATTATCAGCTGAACTATCTTGTTTACAACAATCAAAGGCATTCACGGCACCAAAATTCATGAACAATAAGTCATCAGCATATATGTAGAACGTGTGAGTAGCAGACACCTGAGGTTTAAAATAGCCATACAAAATCATAGTAAAGTTAGATATATCTAAGGGTTTATTATAGTTATAACCTGCTGGCAAGAACCCTTTTTGGGGTCTGCATCCTGCGTTAGGATGGTTGTAGAAATTTAGCGCTCCTGTCACACCTTCAACTTGAGCAATACGATGGCGCTTCTTATATCCATAACGGGGAAAATTGACATCTAGATATGCAGAATCATAACATTGGGTAGTCTTAAGTTTTGCAGGATCAAATTCCCGGCAATAGCCGTAATTATCGGGACATTTAACATATGGATTCAAGTAATCATATTCGTAAATTTCCATTCTCAAACCTTTTGCCTTCGGAGCCAAATTAGGCGAACAACCTAAAGGATATGGGTTTTGCACACTGAGACCAAAGGCCATAAAGGCGTTCAAAAACATAATAAAACACCACGAAGTCAAGGGTTTCATTTCTATCTCGGTTTTATTGTTATGGTTTATTCTTTGTTTCTGATCTTTCTAAATGTAAGATAGAAAAGGATCTAATACTCATATAATGGGAAATTCTAGAGTTTATATACTGAAATAATAGAGGTTACTCGGCGAGTAAATTTTTCCGTTTGAATTACAAACGGTAAGTAAAAAGATGATGATTGATATACATGCCCATTTTAATTATCAGCATTGTCACAATTTAATTTTTGTTTGCACTACTAAATGTTATGAAGGCTTACCCACCTATATTTTTTACTAAAATCCTCATACTCAGTAATCATATGCCCATAGTCAAAAAGAATGTAGCAATATGTAACAAAGGTGGACCACATGTGCCATTAAACTATAATCTGGCTGGACTTGATATCTGTTGATAACTGGTAGAATACTGGGCTCAAAAATAACAAAAATAGAAGGGAAAAAAAAATAAGATTTCTCATCACTTTTCATCTTAGATCTTTCTTAGGTAGGAAGGACAAATCAAAACCTCGAAATCTCAACTATTATCTTCCAGGAGAGCATTGACACTGGATAATATAAATTTCTACTCTAAATTATCAGGTAATTCTTTTGCCAGTTTATCAAATTACGCGAGTTTAGTTAGATTGGGTGCATTATGAGCCTTAAGAATATACTTACAGCGAAGCAGCCAGAATTATCCATTAGATGGAGAGAGTAATTTGTGGTAATTCCTGATTGTCAATCCTCCAAATTTTTACTCCTCTATGTCGTAGCATTGAAAGGTGTGAAGGTAGCAAATACGGGACTCCTGTATGTTTATTTGTGAATTTTGTAAGGTAAGGGTGATCAGGTGGTATTGTCTGGAATGATGCTGAACAGAGGGGAAAGAAGTGGAAAAGATTCATAGCAATCCGTAGTCTGATCTTTCAGTTAACGTTTCTTGTCTTACTGGTACAACCGCGAGGCTCATAAAAAAATCGTAGAAAGCACTTTCAATCTTAACGGGGAAATCCTTAAATGCTAAAATTGATATTTGTCAGGTCCCGGCGTTCATTGTTCACCCACATGAAAAAAAAAAAATACGTTTGACGTTAACAGTATGATATCAAAATTCAGTAGGACCCTGCATGTCGTTGCCTTCTGAAGAGGCCACGCAGGAAGATAGCAGTTGCCAAAGAGGTTGCGGAAAAAACCGGTAATTACCCCTTGCCCCTCATCGCCAGTGCCAATGTTTGTACAGCTATTATATCAACCTTTTAAGTTTGTAGTGGATCCGCAGTTCTTACTGAGAAGGGCAAGCATCAGTGCAGCTCAGTAATAATAACTTTGATCGCTTTCCTCTCCGGTTATTAGGAAACAAATATACACGCTGCGAAAGTGCTCAGCCCCATTGTATACGTGATTATTGTTAATGTGAAGTTCTTAACCCTATTGGTTTTCTTATTTATTTACATTTTCTTTTTTTGATTCTGCTCGGGCTTCTTGGTTTCTAACGGCAACATGCAAAGGCTCGAGATATTTTTGACACCAAAAATGACGTTTACCAGCCTGAAAGAAACTTGCATAAATGGTAATCGGAATTATATACCTCGCCGTACAAGTTACCTTCCAAATGTAGCATAATTCTGGGTTGTATTCTACCTCCTGATTCCATTAGAATATTTCTTATGCCTCTTTTTCATTTTATATACTACTTCTTTACTTTACTATTGGGGGTCACAGAAAGTGCAGAAGTTCCATATAGTCAACTTTAGCAGACCTCTCTTTTTTCTGTACGTTACCTCCGAGTAATGGTGGGTGTTTTAGTTCATTGTAGATGCTAATTCCGATATAATACTACTTGTGTTTGTTTACTTTTCAGAATATTTTCAATAGCAAGAGCAGAGTTCTAGAATCTCCGTTCACAAAGGCCAGTACGGAGAAACATAAAAGTACATACATCCTCCCTCCCCCCTAACTTTGTGTCAGTGTCTAAAACATTTAATTATTGAGCTTTGCCATCTACCTAAAGTTTCCCGTTACATAAGCGGTTGTAAAAATATCCTTAGCTAACACACCACCCGCATACACACATAATAAAGGAAAGAAGTAGTATAAAATGAAAAATAACAAAAACAAAATTCGGTAGGCATCTTTGATGTTGGAGCCACTGTTATAACAACTACGTAGCCGAATATGTTACTTTTTTGATGTTTATTTTTATCTGGTTTTGTGTATACAAGATTCATACCATATCCAATATAACAAGCGATTCTTTTCTGTAGCATATTGTCTTGAGCGTACACTCAACAGTTTACAATTATTTATTGATGCTGAGTTTAGTTTCTTTGCTTCTCATAGAGAAGTTATAATGGCAATGGAACGTTCGTGCGATCGCATTAGACATTGCCTTTTCAATTGCAAGATAAGATGAGCGGTCCCCAGCTAGGAAACCGATTCCCGTAAACCGGCTAGTTTAGCGGGCCATAAATTATGATATCGGAGAGAGAAAAAACGCTGAAGACTCAGTATATTATTCTTGCAAGAGAAATCTGTGAAGCTAAGATAGAAACAAACCTCTCTACATTTTAGGAAACACGCTGGAGAGTTATGGTCAACGATAATGTCCTCGTCGTTTAGTTTGTAGAGGCTGCTTTTCAATGGTGTAGAACATCCAGAACAATGCAAGGTCACTATCGGATTCTCGCTGGCCGAGCGTTAAAGTAAACTGTTCTAAGGGCCCCCCCACTGTGTGTGTGTGCAGAAGCGTGGGGGTGAGGGGACTCCCACATTCCACGGAACACAGAAACCCCGCAGTACCCACTATCCCGCAGCCGGGCCAAACATTCCCGATGCAAATCTCGATCTCCCGGGCAAAAAAATGCACACGATCCATTTCTTTCTGCGATGTTTTCTGGGGTCAGGGTCCTATACCCGGCACACCCCCCACCGTCCCACCACAGCGGGCGTTGCTGCAGTAAGCGGTGCCTGTGTAGTCTCTCTTGCTGGCCGAGTATCCCACTGATTCATATTTCAATTCCTCGGAAGCTTGTTATAATGCTGGCCAGGTATGCTCAGGGTCCAACCGACGGCCAGCCTGCTATGGTTCTTCAATGGTATATATATATAAGACACACAGTCCTACATTCTCTTGCTGTGGACCCTGTCCTGATTAGCATCGTTATATATATTTTTGTAGACACAGGCAATCTTAGCAATGATTTACATACACTTGTTACTGGCATTATCTCGCTGGGTAAGCGCAGAAAATCATGCCCTTAATGATGCCGTTCACGTCGCTAGCAATGACAACTTTACTACTGACAGGGAAATAACTTTTCTTGACAATCGTGTGATTATAAAGCCTAGGGACGCTACAGATGGTGGAGATTATTGGGAGCCCGATAATGCTGCAATAATGAATACCGGTGCTGCTGGTGGAGGCTCTTGGGTGGCGCCTAATGCTGTGGCGCCTAATAATCCTGTGGTGAATAATAATCCTGTGGTGAATAATAATCCTGCGTACAAGGTGTCAACGTCTTCATCGGTTACATCGTCATCGGTTACATCGTCATCGGTTACATCATCATCTGTCACGTCTTCATCGGTTACATCTTCATCGGTTACATCTTCATCGGTTACATCTTCATCGGTTACATCTTCATCGGTTACATCATCATCTGTCACGTCTTCATCGGTTACATCTTCATCGGTTACATCTTCATCTGTCACGCCTTCATCGGTTACATCTTCATCGGTTACATCTTCATCTGTCACGCCTTCATCGGTTACATCTTCATCTGTCACGCCTTCATCGGTTACGTCTTCATCGGTGCAACCTGCTGGAGGTCAACCGGTAACCAATACACCTGTTATAAATTCTGGTGGAGACCCTTGGGTGGAGCCTAATAATCCTGTGGAGACTGTGGAGACTGTGGAGCCTGTGGTGCCTAATAATCCTGTGGAGCCTAATAATCCTGGGGAGCCTACTAATTCTGTGTACAAGGTGTCTACGTCTTCATCGGTTACATCTTCATTGGTTACATCTTCATCGGCCACGTCTTCATCGGCCACGTCTTCATCGGCGACGTCTTCATCGGCGACGTCTTCATCGGCGACGTCTTCATCGGCGACGTCTTCATCGGCGACGTCTTCATCGGCGACGTCTTCATCAATACACCCCTCATCGGTTGTAACTTCATCAGTTGTATATTCGTCAAATCAACCTTGGACAGATGAAATATCATCAGTTGTATCCTCCTCAGTTCTAGGTTCCTCGGTTCACTCTACTTTGGCTGGAACTTCAGACAAACCTTTCTCAGTTCCATCGTCTTCATACCAAGCGTTCTCAGTTCCGGATTCTTCAGATCAAATTTCAGTACTAGATTCTAGTACTATCTCAATACCTCCAACAGATGCACATACATCAGTTGTACCTTCCTTTGCAAGCTCCAGTTCTGAAAGACCGAACTCCCGCTCGCATATTTCAGGGGCAAGTTCTCATGCAAGCAATAGCATTAGTCCTCACATGAGCCCTGGCTTAAGCTCGGCTCCAACATCACATGCAAGATCAACAATAAATTCCTACCAAAATTCTGACTTTAGTGCGAGTGCAGTAATTCATTCAAAACCATCATCAAGTTCTGGTGTAAGTTATCAACTAAGTTCTCAAACTGAGGGAAATAAGGATTGGACATCAGTTTTCACATCTGACGGTACTATAATCACAGAAATAGTCTCTCACACCACATACACTGCTAGCAACGGTCAGTTAACAACGGATGTTGTGACATATCTGACTTATGACGATGCTTTGTATGTCAACGGGACTTCCAGTTCTATGACCTCTGTTGTTACTACATCAGCTGCCGCGTCTAGTTCTGTTTCAACAACTGGTATTAGCTCTTATTCGCAACCAAGCATGTCTACTATAATTGTAACTTCTAATGGTGAGCCAGTAACTAAAATCATCACTTTTTCTCCTGTTGTTGGTTCAGATGGCAGAACTCATACAAGTACAGTGACCTCAACATTAGGTCACATTACTTCAAATATTGCTCCACATTATGGTTCTTCAGTTGCTCCAGATACTAACTCAAGTTCTTATGCCGCTTCTAGCACAGGTTCACCAACTTCTCCCGGTTCCATTGGTTCTAACCCTGGTTCCCCTGCTACATCCGATACTAGCTCCGGTTCCTCCGGTTCTTTATATCCATCCGGTTCTAAACCAGGTGCTTCAGCTTCAGCAGTTTCATCATTTTCATCATTTACGCCAGTTTTATCAACTTCATCAGCTTCTAATCCAGGTTCTGTTGCTTCCAATGCAGTCTCCTCTGCTACTTCAAACTCCCCAGATCCATCAGGTTCATTAGCTTCTAACGCAGGTTCCAACAAAGGTTCCAATGCTGGCACTAACACAGTTTCCAACACAGGTTCTTCACATTCTTCACAGTCTTCAGGTTCTTCAGGTTCTTCAGGTTCCAACACAGGTTCCAACACAGGTTCCAACACAGGTTCCAACACAGGTTCTAACGCAGGCTCCAACGCAGGGTCCAACGCAGGCTCTCCAGGTTCTAACACAGGCTCCAACACAGGTTCTTCAGGTTCTAATACTGGTTCCAACGCTGGTGCATCAGACACTAAGGTAGGTTCTAACACAGGTTCTAACACAGTTTCTCCAGGGTCCAACGCAGGTTCTTCAGGTTCTAACACAGGCTCCAACGCAGGGTCCAACGCAGGGTCCAACGCAGGGTCCAACGCTGGTTCATCAGACACTAAGGCAGGTTCTAACACAGGCTCTAACACAGTTTCTCCAGGGTCCAACACA
>CAPT01000013.1:0-32594 GCA_001039675.1 Nakaseomyces delphensis CBS 2170
AATATAAAGCGAATGAATATCTAGTTGGATGGTTTGCTTGAGAAGTAATATTTTTAAAAGAGACCTTTTCCCAAGAAACTAATCCCTCCTTTTATATGCAGTTTTTTATTTTCTTGGAGGAGGGGGGTGGGGGGGCAATGGTCCTGTTCTTCATTTGTTTACAATTCTCCATACTTTCAGTCGTCCCCCAGACCGCGCTCTGCAGAGTTTGTTTAGGTTCTCTAGAAAACTCGTTTTTCGTATAGTTGCTCGATTCTATTACTAATACATCGCGTTTGTTCTATTTTTGGACATCTCCATTATTCAGTAGAGATTTCGATAGTTTCAAGAGTTTCAGTGCTCATGTCGATAGTCTCAATAGTTTCACTAGTAGCTGCTCGCTCGCTCCATTGTTTCTTTCTTTCTTTTTTCGTAGCTGCAGCATTCAGGGCCCAATGCAATCCCCTCTACGGCAGTTTGTTAGCCCCTCACTAATCTAAAAAAAGTTTAAAAAAAGAAAAAAGAAATTTTCACACAGAACAGCCCGCAGGGAACGACCAAAAGAATGTTAAACGAGATCTCGCATCTGTGGCCCGTCGTTTAAAAAAGAAAGATGCAGGGCATCTCGTACAGGAGAAACCTCGAGGTGTTATGTGTAGTTTAACCATCTACCAGACGGATAGTGGTCAGAATACCTGAATGATTGATAGCGTTGCAATAGCTGATCAATGGCAATTGTAAGGTTGGTGTATACGGGCCCTGCACATGACCAGACACCAGTGAGAGAGAGAGAGAGAGAGAGACTTACTCGTAGAAGAAAAAGAATTACTGTAAATTATATAATCCAGGAACACAAAAACGACAACGGCACAACAAAAAAAATGGACTTTGATACACTTAAAACTTTCTCTGCTTGCGATGTTTCCGATGGGTTGTTGAACTTTGCGAAGATCGACGACGGTGGGAACTTCCCGGACCTCACGCAGCGGTCCGGGTCCACGTCTGGGTCCGTAGTCGGCCCCGCGTACACTGTTCTCTTCGCTCCTGCTGCTGACCCACGTCCCGAGGTGAACTACATCGACCACGTCCCTGCGGGTGCGGTGCTCGTGCTGGCCCTCGATATCGCGCTGCAGAAGCCCATTTTCCACAACAGCACAGTGACTCAGGCCATCTACGGCGGCCTGATGGGCTGTCGCGCGAAGGTGCAAGGCAGCGCAGGGACAGTGGTCTTTGGCAAAGTCCGCGACCTCCAGGAACACCAGGAACTCAATCAGCCGCTGTTCAGCTACGGTGTGGGCACCTGCGCGCCGAAGAAAGCGCTCAAACCCGTGGCCGTGAACGTCCCGTTGACGATCCTGTTCCAGGACGAGTCCACGAGGACCATCGCCCCAGGGGACGTCATCGTCGCGGATACCAATGGCGTCGTCAGGATCCCGCGCCATGTGCTGGAAACCGACGGCCAGAGGTTCGTTGCCTACATCAAGAAACAAATCGAGGTTGACACACTCGTGATGCAAGACATCAAGCAAGGCGCACTAGCGAAAGCCTCCCAGAAGACCAGAAGAGCTGTGCTAAAGGACTATTTGTAACACACACGCATCTAAAATTTATATATTCTTGTAATGCTTTATATATTGTTTTATATAGCAAAAATACATTCTTTTTTATCATTAGGCGGAGTAGTTCAAACGGAAGATATCGTTGAAGACATAGTACGAACTGCCCTCCGGAATCAAATGGAACACTTGGGAAAACCTCTGGGGGTTCTGCTCATCATCAATCAACAGGTCACCAGTGATCATGACCAGAACATCGCCGTTCGCAGAGGCTGGCTGCGCGTCTAAGGTCGTGATCCTGTGAGCCACCTTCTGGAAAGGCAGCGAAACCAACTTCTCAACAATGCTCTTCGCACCTTGCAACTGACTCGTCTCGAAAGTCAACATAGACTCATCTCTGTACAGGTTGCCCAGCTGGCTCCTGTCAGAATCAAATTGGTTGTAGTAAAACTCAGTGAATTGTTGGGCCAAAGCGTTGAAGTCCATTTCCTATTTTTCTAATTGTTTTCTCTAGCTGTTACTGCTCTCTATAAACCGCAATTGATGGAATCGTTAAATACAAATATCATCGATAATTCCCTTTTCAGTATCGAAATTCCAGTTTTTTTTTCCTTTTTTCTAATTTTTTCTTTCAGTATAAATGTTGGCCAACGAAGATTGGCATGTGATTTTGACTTCCTAAACAAAAGACATCAAAAGGGGAGCTTGCTGATTCTATTACAAGAGCCCAAGAAGTCTCCAGCTCAGAATAAGGCCTTCTGTACAAGTCTTGGGTTAAGCCAATCCAATTTTATCTAAAATGAAGAGCACTAAGTCGCCGTTTAAGAAGTTCGTGCATAGCCGTGAGGGTTCGCAAGATAACACGCATAGAAGGACCACGTCGGGGTCCAGCGCGCACTTCCATACGCATTCCCGGAACGCCAGTGGGTCTGCAGCGCCGCCTGTCTCCGGGACTAACGCCAGTCATAAGAGGTCTTCGTCCAGAGCATCGAACTCTTCGCAGACATCGAACTTCCTGGCAGAGCAATATGAAAGGGACATGAAGTCCATAATCAAGTTCTGCTTCTCGAAAGTAGATCCGAAGACAGGTGTTCCGCCCAACAATTACATCACACACGTCCGGATTATCGAGGACTCAAAGTCGCCAAGCGCTAGACCCCCTCCGGATTCTAAACTGGAGTACAAGAAGAAAAGAGTGCTTATAGTTAGTTCGAAAGCTAGTAATCCGAAAGAGGTGCAACTACATAAGGCAAGAGAGAATAGCGATAACTCCTTTCAGATTGGCAGAACCTGGGACCTAAAGGAACTGGTTAGAATTGAGGCTGATACACAGGTCCTTGAGGGTTTTACATTGACGCTAGGTAAACTCTACTATTGGGAGACCAACTCATCTAAGGAGAGAACTGTTTTCATCAAGTCCCTGGTATCTTTGTATATCCAGACATTTGAAGGGAAAGTCCCAGAACTAGTCAATTTCGACTTGTCGATGTTCTATCTAGATGAAAAGAGTTACAACCGAGCAGTCATCACGAGGACTCCCAGCACAAGTTTACCCTCTAGTCCAATTAAATCATCCATGGATGCGAAACCTAACCTAAATGCCCAATCGTTCCCTCGAGGAGTATCTGAAAATAAACGCAGCTCGAATCCAAATGCTTCGGGACTCCCCCCTCAGAATACACTCTCAACTAACACTTCGTTTGTCCCTGATGAGTCGAAAAAAGGAATGAATGGCGCGGCAGGTACTACACTGGCTTCAAATAACGTACCAGATATTATCCCACAAAAAAATAGAGATAGACGGCAGAATGCACCTTCCATCGATACAAATACTCCAATTATCACGCCAAGAGAACCTCCAATGAGATCACCTAACAGACAGTCAATGATGGCTAATTCTGAGACTGGGTTATTGAACAGAAGTCCATACGCAAGCAGCACTACAATAAACAATGTCAACAGGAATATCCAGACACCACCAGAAATGGCCCTGCAAGCTAGATCTCCAAAAAGAGCCGAATATATTAGAGAAGAGAAATATATTGAACAAGTTGGAGTTGCAGATAGAGAAAGAAAAACTGAAATCGACAGTAAATTTATGCTACCGAGTGAATCAAAATGGTCTACTCCAGAAACACGTACACCTACTACGAACTCTATAGATATGACTAATAATTCACATGCGCAACAACAACAACACAATAATCAAGATTTGAGCAAGTCTAACTACTCAAGTAGAGGTGATCATTTAGAGAAAGTCAAAACAAGTGGGTCTAGAGAAAGAACAAAAGATAACCTGTTGGAAGATTTGAATGCAGTTCTAGCAGAAGATGAATTCCAAAACCCACATTTACCGGTCTATGGAAATGAAGAATTTGAAGCAAGTGTAGTTAGTGACGACCTCGTCGCGCCATTAAACATTGCGGACGTTGCACCACTTGACACAGGTAGCGTTGAATCCTTCAATAAAAGGTTAGATGACGCTATAGATTTAAACGCCCCACCATCTGATGTTGACGTCTTAGCGGAGGCTTCCGAAAACCTGGACTCGTTCGCGGATGATACCAAGGATGATACAACTGAAATGTCGTTTGAAAAGAATGATGAAGTTAGATACAGCCAAGGTTTTGAGGCATCAGCGCCTCATGTTTATCACGAAGTTTCGACAATTCAAGAGGAACCTGGAATCTCTAGAATCCCAGAAAGAAGTGAGAAGCGTGTTAATAAAGCCATCGATTCTTTGACCATAAATTTTGATGTCGATGATGAAGCATTGCTTGAAATATTAACCGATGTTAATTGGGACATTGAAAATGACGATGCTGACACCCTTCTTGAGAAAATCTCGAATAATTTGAGTCACACCGAATATACATTCAATAAAAACCTTCTCTCTTTGAATGGACTGACTCCTAGTCTTGCACCATTTGAAGAGAATATAGGAAACGCATGTAATAAGATAAACCCAACTTTCTCGCTCTTTTTAATGGAAATGAGTAATTGTTCTGAGGATATTGAATATGTAGAAAGTCAAAAGGATGGCCTACAAATTGAGAGCGCAAATAAGAAGCAGTTGTGGTCGACACTAGATAACTTACTTAAAATTGTTTCTCTTGATGAAGAAACCTTAAACAAATTGTTGAATTGTCCAATTAGAGAAAAAAACCTACCATGGATTGAAGAGCAATTGGAGGCCATGTGGAAGGCATTTAATGCTATTGAAGGTGAAAAAAATAAAGAAGAGGCAAACCTCAGAGATATGGAGGCACTTAGACAGAGAAGGGTTTTCTATGAAAGAGTTACGAAGCTCTTGATTCAAAGAATGGTAGAGGAATTAGGGAATAAATTCTCTAGTCTCCATAATTCAAGTACAACGAGCGAACAAGTTGCTAATATTCTGAATAATCTTTTAGTATTTTCGCCAATTGTCTTATTTTGTAAAACTCTATCATTGGAATCGTATAATAAAATGGTGGAACTATGGAATGCAAATTCTCAGGTTCTTCATAAAACTATCTGGGACAAAGAGCTTACTAGGTTAGAACGGGTGGAATTATCAAAATTGAAATCTGGCCAAGAAACTATGATTTTACAGGGATCAAAGCAACTGATGAAACAATGGCAGCAATTCAAAAAGACCAGAAAAACGAATACAGATGAACCGATTTATGGTAATTTCTTGGTTTCTATCCTTGAAACAATGGAAAATCTTCAAAAGCAATGTATTTACTATCAGAATTTTGTTGATTTATTCTTCCATATTTCATCTAATGAAAATTTCAGCAAAGCAATTAGGAGAAAATATTCTCCAGAGATTAATCAATCCCTTTTAAGCTCAGTCCATTGCATAGAATCAAATAGGGAGGCAGCAGTCATAAAAAAAGGTATTGTTTCTAAAGCATTCCAACCAGTATTGGCTGCAATAGCTCATCAACTTTCCGAGATTCTCAGAGAAGAAAGTAGTATTGCGCCAGCTCTTATGCTATACCTGGAACAGAAAATTAAAGAACTGGAGACAACTAATCAAGAGTACTTGTCATCTGCATTTAACAGATTGCTTACGCAAATTAAACAGATATGGCTAGAATTTTTGCAGGAGAATTTAATAGTGATGGAGAGATCCATTAGCTTTAATGCTACACATGAAGTATTCCCACTAATTAACGGTATTGCAGTTTATCTGAAAAATGTTCAAGATCTTTTTGAGTATGTCCAAAGTCAAATGAATATAGAGGATACCAATAAATTTGAAACCGTTTCTGTTGTGAAAAATGGATGTGCAACACTAGCTTTGAGAATATCAAAGATGTTGAATAGGAAGGGGGAAAATACTAGCGTTATTAGCGGTCAGCAAGAAAACCAGAATGACATTGAGGTCACTATAGGATTATTGGTTAATAGTAACTCTCTCGTTGAATATTTAACGTTCCTGAATAGCTACATGAATGGAATCCATGAGGAGTCGTTGCAACAGGCAAAGGATGTATTTGATTGTGAGAAGGAAATTTACGCTGAGTATATATTGAGAGAGACTATGCCTAAACTTACTTCCTTTGTTAATGGTGCTACCAATATGTTAAAAACACAACAAAGTGGAGCAAACCCTGCTAGATGGGCCGCTTACAGTAAGCAAAACTTGGAAAATATCCTTGCCAGCTACTCAACCAATGAGGTTGTGGTTATTATTGAGAAATTCTATAATAAGATGATGGAACAATTCAGTTCTGATGGCAGTGACCCCATGGAAGTGATACTATGTGATAAATTATGGTCTTGTTTGCAAGGACACACTGTTTCGATGTATTTGAAATTACAAATTCTGATAGATAAATTATATCCAGGTACTCATGCCAGGTTTTCTAAAAACGACATTATTAGTGCGTTTGAAAAGTACCGGAATTAGACCCTATAAAATATAAGTATGCTATGTAACCTAATGAACTAAGATGTACCGTTTAGTGCGAAAACATTATCAATACTAAATATCTGGCAATAAATCAATAAATAGCGCACCTTCTGGTTCAATGCTGAAATCGCCTATACAAGAGAATTCGCGTGGAATGTCCTTCAGCTTTCCTGCCGGAGTTTCATATTTCATAATGAATTGGTATACTGGAATCTTGAGACGTGCTGATAATAAGCCCTTTATGTATCGCACGGAGGATCCAGTAAATAATTGAAGTTTAAAATTTGATATGGCCTTATTGTAATTGATTTTTACTGGCACAGTAATAACATCAGAAACCAACCAGTTAGTTTTAGGAATGTCTCTATCATCCGAGATTCCGTACTTGATAAGCAAATCCTTCCATCTATAGAAATCTTTACTATAGTTAATAACCTCTTCTTGTACCTTGGCAATGAAATACAGTTCGCTGTCCTGCCTAGCTTTTTCATTTATTAATGACCCATTTAAAACCTGAAGACAACCAAATTGAGCTACAGCGGCATCAAATGAGGAAAACTCTGCCTTTAGACCTTCTACAGGAAATTTATCAAAATCACATCTCAGTTGTCGTAATCGTGGAAACGTAGAACTTAAGTTATCTAGACAGTCCCATTTTGGTATCGTTAGTCCATTTAAATATAGTGTATCGATTGCGTAGGCGTTTACACTTCCGAATATATCCATGCATCTAGTATATGAGATATTCAAATGAGCGAGGTTATTTAACCTATTAATTGAAGGAAGTACTGTGGTTAAATCATTCCCGGAAACATCAAGCGATTTTAACGATATCGGAATCTTCAGGTGGGATAGGTCGGAGTCTGATAATAAGTTATTACTCAGATCCAGTTTTTTCAGATTAGGGAAATGAGACAAAATGTCATTTATTTCCCTCCACTTCAAGAAACATCCCGACACACGCAACGATTCCAAATTTGCAAGCATTATTTTGTTCTGTCCATAGCGGTGGAATCTGTTCTCCGCGAGATTCAATGACTCAAGTTGACGAAAATGTCCCAAAATTGATAAAACATCACTGAAATCATCAAAAAGATTCTTCGAAAGGTCTAAGTCTTTTACCTTTATAGCTTCATTTCCCGTTGTGACACCAGCTGAGTTAATGTAACAGGATGACAAGGAAATTGTCGATAATTCAAACCATTTCAAATTAATAAGATTCAACTTATCAAACCCGAGTTGTTCAATCCTCTTATCTCCAATTGCTATCTCCAGAGTGTCAAACTGGCTCTGATAGCGTTCATTAATAGCTCTAAAAAATGATTTTGTTGCGTCACAAATGGTATCGACCTTCTTTGCTTTCAAGAACGACCCTGAATTGGGAAATGCTGTTGAAAAGTACGTATGGTTTGCTATAGAACCTGAGTGTTTACCTCTAGCAGCATTGTCCCATTCGACACCATAGGCAACTTCATCGGGCCATGCGTCTATTTGCCCTACAAACAGTACGGTGCAATTCTCATTGGTAATTGAAAGCCTGTCCCCAACCTTGAACCGAGGCACATATGTCATAACATACTTGCTGTATTCGTTTTCATATAAAGTTGTAAATCTGTAGCGTAAAACTTAGGGTGTGGCTTAAATATCTGCTTTAAATTTTGTCATGGATATTTAATTTGCGTTTACTAAGGCGAGATGCAAAATTGTGGGAAATTGGAAATTGAATTATAAAATAGTCTTTTACTTAATATACAAAACAAACATCAACTAAGTAGTTTCTCTAACTGACCTTTGTATAAATGAATGCTACTCGCTTTCTATATCCGTTAATCGTATATGTTACTATGGTAATACATAGTTCTCTTTTTGGAAAGAATATCAAAAATACATGCAACGAATAAAGATTGGTTTTAATAACTAACAATTGGTGTAGTTATTCCTAAATATAGTTCCAATATTATCTAGTTCTTTACTAACTTCAATTAGTCATAGTATCTTCAGTGTTATTTTTGATTTGGTTGTCAAGGTTACTGAAAAGACCATCAAGGTCGAATTCCTTAGACCATTCTGTGACGATAGTTGTTTGTTCTGATTTAGCAGGGGCAGTTTTTGTACCACTAGAAATGCTAGATGTATTATCTACCGTAGTATCCTTGGAGGCTTTAGGTAGAACCCAACCTAATATTTTACCATCTCTCCAGTCGTTTAATACAGATATACCAGCACTAGAAAGGTTGGGAATACCACCCTTTCCTAACCTTCCTCTCTTTCTCGCCACATGAATTAAAAAGTGTTTTGTAAAGGTTTCAGGATCGCCAGATGGGATTGGTGGGAGTTCATAGAATTTCTTGAAGTTTTCAGTCATATCATCAGACTTGGCGATACGTTTTACTAACTTCAAAATTGCTGGATATGGATCGACTATGTATTTTGGTGGTAGGGCATTCAGTAATGCTAGCTCAGCTTCTTGTTCGACCTTCGACATATTTTGATTCTCACCTGGGAAACAAATACCTGGAGAATCTAGAATTTTTAATTTGTTATCGACCTTGACCTCTCTTAGAGATGTTGTAACACCAGCTTGGTTTCCGACTGGACAAGCCTTGGATGGACCGCCTCTGCTTGAAAGCAGCGAGTTGATTACAGATGATTTACCTACATTTGGGTAACCTATAACACCAACGACGATGGATCTCTTTAATTTACTGTTATTAGCGTAGGTCTTCAGCGAGTCCATAAGGGCATTTGCTGTGACTGCTTGAGTGAATTTCTTGTTGAATGATGTTTTGTTAGTTGCTCCTGGAGCAGCCTTGAGTGGGATGGTTGGAAAACTAGACTTCAAAACATTCATCCATTGTTCCAGAACATGAGGCGGAATCAGGTCAATCTTGTTTAATATTAATAAGAGTCTCTTACCCTGGCTCTGCAACACAGCCTGCTCCACCTTTCTAGACCTTGTCCCTTCTGGGTCTCTGGCATCAAGAACGTAAAGAACAACATCGGATGCATCAACCACAGTCTTGAAGATCTTATCGTACGCTTTTCTAGACTTTTCCAGCTCAGAATCATCCTCATCTGCTCCACCATAAAAATCGATTTCATAGTCAGTGACATCCACATGCCCAATATCAGCGTCCTTTTCATTACTTACACCGTCAAACTCATCTGCGGCCGCTTGCGCGGATTCAACCAATGCAGCCAAACCGTTCGAATCGTCATCTTCATCTTCCATGATTTCATCCGCTTCGCCAGCTTCCATAGCAGCCCTCTTGGCCTCCAGACGCTGCTGCCTTGCGATCTCTCTTTCCTCCTGCTCCTTTTGTTTTCTCATTTCTATTTCCTCCAAAATTTGAGCTTTATAAGGGAAGTTTGCCGGAATACCAGGATCCTTTTTAGCTCTCGATTTCCAAGTAACATCCTTCTTAGCAAGCTTTTTTTCCTTTCTTCTTTGAGCAGTGGCCTTCTTTTTAATACCCTCTCTCATACGAGTAGAAGTTCTCTTTGATGTCTTCTTTCTCACTCTCATTGCGTTTTGGTTATTGAATCAGTGATGTGGATATACCGCAATGTTCTTAAAATTCAAGAGATTGGTTGCGATAGAACAATTTAATATATAATAAAAAAAAGTGATGCTCATCGCATCAAAGCACTTTTTAGCTCATCGCAAAATTTCTTAATTTTATTTTTTTTTTTTTTCATTGAAAAATTTTCAGGTATTACCCGGTTAGTCGGTTTGCCAAAATAGTGACAACGGCGGATCGTCCTCACATAAACGTTTGTATTAAGAACCAATGGTATATTCACAGATTAAATATTGGTACCTTTAATTATGCATTAACTTTTATTTCTATATAGTCCACATTATCATACTTTTTATCTTGAAAGAAAATGTATTCAAAAAACATATTATTTTGTAAACCTTTCATCTTTGAATTTCGCAAAATCAGCAATGGAGAATGCAGGGCGTGGAGTAACACTTGCGTTCGGGGTTGCCAGATGTGAGCTACTATTGTTTTTCGATAGTACACCGCTTATGTTGCCATCCCTATCGATTCTTCTGGTCGATGTAGTTTCGGTGAAGTTAGAGGTCATGTCCATGTTAAATTCTTCATGTCGGCTGGAACTTCTATCGGAAGTAAAGCCGAGGCCTTCTTCTAGACGTGAAATTGGATCGGTTGGTAAGTTCTTGGATGAAATGATAGAGTAAACTTGGTTCTTGGCCTGGTGATACATGGAAAGTGTTTTACCGCTCTTAAGTAGTCTAGAAAGCTTGTGTCTAAAGACGAAGACATAAATGATGGTAATTAATATGATGAATAGGATAATGCTTCTCCAAAAATGGGAGGTGCTGCCCAAATACAGGTGAGATGAACCTATTAAACCTCCTGGGGCAAAAGACTTTCCTAATTTAGAGGCCTCCATAACACTTGGCAGTACACCTACAGTTTGCTTGCTGGAACCAGCTGAAATAGTTGATGACGCATACAACAATATCCTTCCTAATGTCCACGATAAGTCTCTTTGTTCGATCTTTTCCATGCTTTGGAACAGTGGGTAATCATCAGTTCTATCATTTGTAACCTGCTTATCCACACCCAAAACTGGTAGCTCAAACCCTTCATGTAAAACATTGAGGACCCAATTTGCCTTAAAACAGGCGTCCTTTAAGAAATCCTCAGGCATGTCGTTAAACGCACCATTGACTGATTTGTGTTTAATATTTTGCCATTCATCATTACAGAAGCTAACAACTTGTTCATTAAATTCATGGAAATTGTACTCACCACCAAGTTTAAAGACATCGTTGGCAGTATACCAATATTCAGATGTTCCCACAAACCTGTCCTTATTATAATCAATATGAGGAGCGTGAACACCATTAAATAAACAGGGTTCATCTTCGCATGGTAGGTTTTTCAGTAATAATGGGTATATTGATTTGGTGCATTGTTCGTAATTACCTGACCCAATTATTGTAAACTCTTTGTCCTTAAACTCAAATTTCAACTTGGCGCCCCTTGGGGTACATGGATCAGACAATTTCCGAGTTTTGTAGTCATCGTCATCGTATTTATTCGTATTTTCTGGAAGTGCATTGATTAACTGCGCTATATATCTCCTGCGGGCTTGGTTCGCACCAAATCCTAACCAGGTGCTGACAAAGACATCCCATTCTTGTACTTCTCCATTAATGTTCTTTAGGTAAATTGTCGCTATGTCTTCTTTGTGCCTTCTTATTTCTTCTTTATCACTGGGAACAAATGCAATCTGTGCCGAAGCACCCCCCATATCCATGAAACCAAATGTGAAGTGTGATTCATCCTTAATATCGTAGTTATCAAACTTGCCAAGTAAGTAATTGAGACTTAACCATCCGTACAGACCCTCTGTCTCTCCATCAATCACTTGGACTTGGTAGTCACAATCCTCCATCAGGAAATTGGTGTGTTTCTTGATTCCGTTACAAACTTCATGTAAGATCTCTTTCCGCTTGTCCTTGGGTAGTAGTCTTAAACCTGCTGTACCTTGTATAAAAACTGGAGTTTCCTTGATCAATTCATTTGGGATGATAGTTTTTGCAAAATCCAACAATGCCTTTATGTGCTTCTTATAAGCTTTTTTGGGCTTATTCTCAAAACTTGATAAGCCAGGAGATATTTTCTGAGACCAGTTTGGTTCCTGTCGGATCTGTGGTACCGATTTCATTCTAAAACTAGTATCAGAACCTAATTCTTTAACATCATTAGGATCATCCCACTCATACACGTATAAACGTGATCCCGAAGAACCTGCATCAATGACAATACCATATTTTTTGTTGGCCGACTGAGTAGCTGCCATTGTACTTAGCAAACAATCAGGACTTCACGATTTCTATTAAGATCAATACTATTGTAATGCGACGTTGCCTATTCTTATTGCTGCTAATGCAGATACGAAAAAGTCCAAATGCAAGTTAACTTCACAAATTTATTACCGCTTCTTACTAGAAGTATGGTTTGTTCAATATTGTAATGTGTCAATGTTTACAAAACAGTGACTTTTGTTTGAATAGGTGAATCTTCAACTTCCATCATGAATTTCTCGTATTTTTCAACTTTTGCTTTTGACCCTAAAAAAGAGTCGAAATTTATATGGCACGGGTACCTGTCTTTAATAAATCGTAAGCTTATAGAACCTACATAGCATACAAAGTTACTAGTTTTGAATATATATGACTGGGTTAATAGTCTCCAAGCAAACTTAACACGTTCTTTTTTGAAATTTTCATAGGTGAGTAACAATAAAGAGTATTACTGCAATAAAGCATGGGCTAGTTGTGCTGGTAGATCATTTCTTGATCTGGTCAGCAATCTCTAAGATCTCATTACTTTCTATTATTCTAACAAGCGGTTTGTCTGATTGAACTTTAGCTGCTTCAATAGCCGCATAAATACCAGCTTTGGCTACTTCCTCAGCTTCGACTGGATATCCCAATAACTTTTGGAAACGGGTACGGTAGAAACGGCTACTAATAGCCACAAAAAGGGTGTTTCCAAACCCTTTATGAACACTAGTTCTTTCACCTAATAGACCGCCGGGCCTTAGAATGATAGTGTTTGGGAACTTTAGGTTAATGATATCTTCCTCGATATCCCCTTTCATTTTCAAGTAAGGTAACCAAGAACTCTTGTTAGCACCTGCAGAAGATACCACAACGATGGTATCACAGCCTTTTTCTTTTGCTCCCTTAGCTAATTCGATGTTCAAATCATGATCAATTTCATATTGTTTATCAAATCCTCCCGCCGCAGCTCTTGTTGTTGCTAATGCAGTGAATAAATATTTGATGTCGTTAGGGATCAAGCTAACCCACTTTTTGTTGTCTTTCTCGACTATCTCTTCACAGTTAATTTTAAAAGGTACCTCTCTTCTGCTTATGGAATACACTTTAGAAATGCCTTCCCACCCCACAGCATTCTTTAAAAAAAAACTACCGGTTAGACCTGTTGCACCAAGTACTAAAGCATTATTTGCTGCCATTTCTTTAAGATATTATCCTTGGGTTGTAGTCCTGTATCAATATTAATTTATGAAGTTAGACAAACCTCGCCACCAAATATACATCTTAATATCATAATTTTTCCTTAAAATCTAGTACATACTCAAAAAAAATGACCCTCCAGTTTTTAAACTATTATTCTAAACTGAATTCACTGTTCGGAAACCATACCCCTCCTTTATTTTAGTACTGTATTAAAATATTATTTATGGAAAAATAAATATTAAAATACCAGATAGTACCATTTTTCTGTCAGGTGACCTGCTTCATAATATATTATTTAATTTACTGTTGAACATTACACCTTAAGACATGGAATTTATGAACAGCATCATTACGATTCAAAGCATTATATGTACAATAATCAAACTAATATTACTCATACTTATTATCAGTACTCAATCTAACTGGAGACAATTGAAAGTTTTCATGATAATCATTAACTGTGCTTCACCGTCTTTTAATATAAGGACTATCTGTTATTCAGTAATTTAGAGCAAAGTAGAAACTATGCAGCCAAGGTAGTAAGTTTCCTTTATATTCAAGCATGTTCTTATTGGAGCAAAGAGACTATAAGTAAACAAAGGGAAACAAAGCTCTAGTAATCACCAACACAGTTTGTGGACACGGTAGTAATATTAAAAAGACAAGACAAGATTACAGTAAATCTGAAAATAAATTTAATATGTAGGCATGAAGTCTAAAGAAATGCAATCTTAGTTTATGCTACCTAATTTGTTTAATAACTCTGAAAACAGTGGGTAAGTTACATATTAGAACCCTGGACGTATAAAACATAATTGACAGAAATTGAAGTGATTCACTGGTCTGTTATTCAGGGAGGTTAAAAATAGAAATAGTTCATAAAGGCTGCTGCAATGCGAACCAGGCGCATCGCCATCATTTCGATCAATTATTTCGAGGCGGTTGTTTTCTGACCCAAGGTAACTTGAAATCTATTTATTTTTAATGTCGTAGTTTCTAAAGCTATGAGATTACAGTGAGATATTACCACTGGAATGATATTACCGCAGTAGCTGAAACTTTCAATTTAAAGCTCAATTATATGTCTTAATATAACACGCTTCATATAGAGAAATATTTTTGATTAGATGAAACAACATCTGAATAGAAACCATTAGAGAAATGTTCCCTATTTAGCTACGAAGAATTAAGATACTGGTACTAAACAGGTAGATACTGGTACTAAACAGGTAAGTAGAGGTAGTATCACACACTAACTACTTTTAAACCTACATTTTAATTGCGTAATTAATTTATATTTTGGACGTCGAATGTCAGTTGACATTTCATGATTACAGGCGAATAGGGTAAATTATTGGGGTTTTAACTTGAATGTTAAACAGAAGCAAATGATACCTACCAAAAAGAACAATTGATTACATTCTGAATATTAAAAACTATTTGTATTATTTCATTCATTATCATAGCTTCAATTTGTTAAATAAAATAGCTATATCATACATAAAAATCCATACTACCTTGAAGATAGAGTAACGGGGTCTTAAAATCGGTAACTATGATAATTCGTAAAAAGACTCAATTATCAAAAGGAAATCATATTCCTTTTCTTTTAACCTTATCGCCCATGAAGTCAACGTAATGTTGACCGAACACGGACCAATGCAAATTAACTACTGTGTATAAATGGCGGAAAACATTATTGAACTCATCCATTTCTGTTACAGTAAATGCAGCTGGATTTCTTTTCATTTCCTCAGTAAGTGGATATGAAAAACTGGAAATGTTTTTTAAAGCGGAATTTTTTACATCTGGTTGTGATATATTAGCAGAAGACTCTGTACTATTATAATCAGTTTCACTCTGCGGAGAGTTACTAGCATTGTACAGATAAACAAAGTCTTGTTTAACTCTGCCTTCTAGTGTGCAGGCCGAACGAGCAAAAATCCCGTCCTCCAAAATTTT
This sequence comes from Nakaseomyces delphensis CBS 2170, assembly GCA_001039675.1. Classification (NCBI taxonomy): domain Eukaryota; kingdom Fungi; phylum Ascomycota; class Saccharomycetes; order Saccharomycetales; family Saccharomycetaceae; genus Nakaseomyces; species Nakaseomyces delphensis. The sequence continues at coordinate 15,431 of CAPT01000013.1, forward strand.
AAAAATTCTACTTTCTAAAACTCCATAGACATCACTCAAAGGTTGGGTTTGTTTGCATAACCATGATTTCGCAAAATTTATCTTTGCGTTATCCAGTTTTGTAGACTCGGCAGGCCTTTTATATGTGATATCAGTAGTTCCTGACTTTGAGAGCTTATATTCTTCTTTTAAATCGCTGATCACCTTGCACAAATGAACAGAGATAGACATTGTATTTTTGGTCCACCGACAGTTGCCGTGGTCATCAGTAATTATACTGACAATATCGTTCCTTAGCCTCTTATTGGTGTAAGTGTTGACGATATAACTCTTGACCACTTTATCAATACTTGTATCATTTGAGACCAATTGTTGGAACAATAGACGACATACTTGCAAACAAACAATCTGTCTAATATCTGCCCTCAAAAGTATCAACCTGGCGTGATCAAATGATAGACACATTGGATAATCACGAACCATTTTCCTGCACGAGAGCAGGCTGATGATACTCTTAATACAAATACGATATACTTGTGGTACCTGGATGTTTTCCTCATCAAATTCTGCTACAAAGATTTGGAACTTTTGTGCAAACCATTTTAAAGAGCTTTGAAGATCCAACCTTTTTGAGGCCATTAATGTATTAAAGTATTGTTTTTCGAATTCCACTGCGTTACTTAATAGCGCTGGTCTTAGAATCCGAATTTGGTGATTTGCTATGTCAAGTTTCATTGTCTCCAGAATTTGGAATACTATTCTCAAACCTTCAATCAACTTTGGCAATGAATTTTCTACTTCAGCCTCTTTAAAGGTATCACTCATTTTATCTACCCAAGTGTCTCTCATTGGGGCACAATGCCGTTTAAAGAGTTCAGCTAACCATTGAGCAAGGTTCGTCATGACTAAGGAACCTTTCAAAAGTTCCTGCATATTCAGTTCTGTATCGAGGACATTATCGATAGCAGCAGCTTCCTTCTGTGGTACAATAGTTAATAGAACTTCTCTCAGAGTATCAAAAAGAGGAACTAGCCTAGTTTTATTGTAATCAAAAAGTTCCGGCTTTTCCTTGTATACAATGATTTCATTCTCGACATCGTTCCAGTATCTGCTTGATAATTGTCTCTTCTTTACGCCTCTTTCGCCATCTAGGTTAGGTCTAAATTGTAAAAGAGGGTCAAATATTATGTCGTGTCTTAGTTGTGGATTTTTCATAATCTCATGTAAATCGATTTCTTTCAAACCTTGTAAATTGATAGGAGGTAACGGTATAGGTTCGGGGGTTCTTTTCAGATATTCTATTCTTTCTGCTAATGATGATGAGGAGTTAACAACATTTGTTGGGGAAATCGACGCTGATTCGTTTTCTTGGAACTGTTTACTGAGCATCATAGCTTTGCGCAGCGCTTTCATCGAAGACGAGCTAGGCATTGCGGGGTCTGTACCGTTGTTGCTGTTAGCTGCTAAATCTGCTACCTGCGCAATATTAACTGGTTTGGTGTTTAAGCCATTTTTTCTCTTAGTTACCCCAGAATATATGTTTGAAGGTTGATGATAAGGCGCATTAGTGCTGAAGGTTATATTATTCTGTGTTTCAGTGGGCATCTGTGTAGTGGTCATACGTCTTAGGGATGAGTGCAGTATCGTCGGTACTGAGTGAGATCGTGTTTTGTGATTGGTATAGTATTTCATGAATTTCGTAATATCAACGGGTCGATTATTATAGGTATTATCAGTGGTGTTTTTATGCGCGTGTTCCGCCATATTAATGTCTTCTTCGTGTTCATCTGGGGGAATATTAGAGTCTTTAAGTCTTGAAGAGTTGTGGATATTATTAGAGGTTGTTCTTCCGGGTACAGTGCTTGCTGGGGTGGGATTAGAAGAGGAAGAACGTGTGTGGGTATCGTTTGTGTCATTAGCGGTGGTTCGTAGAAATTGTCCTGTTGTGAAATCGAAAGGTTTGAATATATTGGAGGTTGCGCCAGCGGTCTGTGGCCTGTTCTCGTCGTTGCCGGAGATGTTTTCAGCGTCTGAGCTGTTTATCGACGACATATTCGTGTGTCCAAGGGCGGATGTGTTCAGGTAGTCTCTGGTGCTGCCGCTATCTGCGGGTTTATGTGATAACGTTATTGTCCCTGTGTTGCGTGCCGATTTGAATATCTTTGACCTTGATTCCTGGCGGTGTCCGCCTGCGGTGGTGGAGCTGTCGTTTGCGGCGTCTGCCATCTCGACGTCCTCGTCTTCTTGTGAGAACGTCTCGTTCGGGGACGTCACGGCGTCCTCATCCCTCATGGTTATTTCCGGCGGTTGTATAGACGTTGTTGTCGTGGTGGTAGCGGTCGTGTTAGGAGCAGATGTGGTATTATTGATACTGTCGTCAGTACTGGTAACAGCCGAGGAAGGGTTTGCGGGCGTAGCCGACGCCGGATCAGGCAGTACCGGCAGCGGCGGCGAGTCGCCCGACATCGACGTATGCGTGGACGAGTGGCGCGCGCGCGTATGTGTTCTCGGATTCATCAGCGACAGTACGTCTCTAGGTCTTTTGATAAGGAAAAGCTCAGATACTCCGTCTTCGTCTTCTCCTAACCTCGTTCTCTTCTCCGTGGTCCCGGATGCGTCTGATTTCGAGTTATTGCGTTTCACTTTGGGCAGGAGAGTTCTTCTTAGTATCTTCTCACTCAAATAAGTGTAATTTCCCTTTTTGAGTTCTTGGTTTTATGTATTTTCTAATGAGGTCGTGTGTGGGAACGGGGTGATGAGGTGAAAGAACGTGTTCTTTTCGGTAACTGGCCTTGGGGTTATTCCCTTGTAGTCTATATATCAATATACAAATACAAAACCCATCTGATCCCGGGGGGTTTGGTCGGTTGGATGGCTTAAGAGAGATGAGGGATGTGGTGGTGTAGGGAGAAGAGAGAAGGGGTTGTTAGGTAAATCCTTTAAGGCCCAAAGAAAAATTTCTGCCAAAATTTTTTAAAGAAAAAAAAATTTTTTTAAAGAGAAAAAAAAGAAATTGCGCTCAGAAACTGCCGCAGAGAGAAGATTTATGACATCATGGATATAACTAGAGAGAACTAGTAATAACAGTATACAGTGTTATTATGAATTAGAAACCTTATATATTCTGGGCTGAGGGAAACGGAGAAACGGTGTTGTCAGATGGGGAGAAGGCGGAAGGGTGATAGGAGAAGAAGAGGAAGGGGGGAGTCACGTGCCCACACGTGACTGTAAGCATAACATACGATTTAATCATGTGATATTTTCACACATTCCACGATAACATCACGTGATTTAACAAATCATAGCATACGTTAAGTACATGTGATGGCTAACGTAATACGGGAATACCACGCGAGGCTTTTTTTTTATATCATGACTGATGTCTTTCACCGTTATCGTTGTGATATCCGGAGAATAAAAACAATCCGCATGTTATATATGTTATCTAGCAACAGCGTTAGGACTAGTTTGCACGGGACAGAAAACCATGATGTATGTAGGTTATTCTTCAATAATGCCGACGGGACAAGACGGGAATCGTGAGTATCCTATGCTGTCTGATCTTGTATTGCTGGACCCTCCTGACGTCTTCATCCAGTAATTGAGCGCTCGGTGGGGGTCTGTTGTACAATATTGTTCACACCGTCACTTGCACAACATGAGACACGAACTAGCCACGTGCACCTTTCGGTCTGAGGTATAAGGCGCGCTTTCAGTCTATAAATACACATTGACATAAAGAACTGCAGAATATCATTTATAAATAAATAAATAATTACAGATACCAGAGTCGCCATTACCATCCCTTAATAGGCTCTTGCCAGAGTACAGTACTAAGCCATTACACACAGCGAAATATGTTCGTACGCCACGACACGGCCAGTTTGTGTAATTTTCTGGATTTCTGAATTTTGTTCGAAATTTGCTTAGAAAAATGCGTAGGAAAACACCCCGTTTTTGCCAAAACCAAGGGGGCCCCCTTGGTTTTGCAACTGATTTTGTCGATTTTTGAGGTATTATAATATTATACCATCATGTATGTTATATTGCAATTGTTTCTTTGTCTCAGTAGTTTTGAATTACTCAACATATTTGAAAAGCAAGGTACGTTATGTGTCGATATGACGTAAATATTGTATTATGCCGTACTACATTATAGCGTTGTATTGCCTTTTCATCAAATATAGAAGACCCTGATCGACAGAATATCGTATATATAAGAAAGTATAAATGTATCATTGCCAGGTTAAGGTGCTAAATTACATAGTTTGATGCAGTAAACATTTATTGTACGCCACGATGTGGACAGTCTGAGGTTGGGAATGAAATTACTCTCACTGGATTTTCAATCAGCAATCCCTGCAGGAAAACACCCTGTTGTCCCCCCTTGGTTTTGATATTTATATATATTTCAAAGGGCAATTTTTCATTAAATATTTATTTCTTCATTATGTATATTTATTATTGTTTCTATCTTACAAAAGTAGCGATTTTTAGCCGCCGAAACCGTACAGGGTTCTGCCTTGTCTCTTTAGTGCGTAGACCACATCCAAAGAAGTAACGGTCTTCCTCTTGGCGTGCTCTGTGTATGTGACGGCGTCTCTGATGACGGACTCCAAGAACGTCTTCAGCACAGCTCTGACTTCCTCGTAGATCAAACCAGAGATACGCTTGACACCACCTCTTCTGGCCAGTCTTCTAATAGCAGGTTTCGTTATACCTTGGATGTTGTCTCTCAGAATCTTTCTGTGACGCTTAGCACCACCTTTTCCCAAACCTTTACCACCTTTACCTCTACCAGACATTGTTATATTATTTTGTTATATTGTATTGTTTACTTGTTTTGAGATGGATATGAAGGAAATAATACGACTCAAAAGCAAGACACACACACACACACATATATATATATATATATATAAGTTATTCAGATAAAGAATGTTTATTTGGATAAAGAATGGAAAACATGAAATCACATACAAGTGCGAAGACCTGGGAACGGCCCCACTATGAGTATTCGCGTTCGCTCACGCGTAGAGATCAGCACGGGGCGTCTCTCACTATAAACGGAGTGAGGCCGTTCCCACATTTTCGCGCGGCAGTGGTCGGATGGCCATAGTGAAACCGTTCCCAGGTATTCGCACTTGTCCCGGTGCAAAAACGAGCCCCACAACAAACAACGCCAACGACGGTTTTTCACAAGATAAATATTGATATATATAAGCGAGTCCAAATATTTTTAATCTTGTGTATTCGTTCTATTATTCACCCTTCTTGTATTGAAACAACCAAAGTTAACATATCAATATGGCTAGAACTAAGCAAACAGCAAGAAAGTCTACTGGTGGTAAAGCACCAAGAAAGCAGCTGGCCTCCAAGGCCGCTAGAAAATCCGCTCCATCTACCGGCGGTGTCAAGAAGCCTCACAGATATAAGCCAGGTACCGTTGCTCTAAGAGAAATTAGAAGGTTCCAGAAGTCTACTGAGCTTTTGATCAGAAAGTTGCCTTTCCAGAGACTGGTCAGGGAAATCGCCCAGGATTTCAAGACCGACTTGAGATTCCAGTCGTCTGCTATCGGTGCTCTACAAGAATCCGTCGAAGCCTACCTGGTCTCCTTGTTTGAAGACACTAACTTGGCCGCTATCCACGCCAAGCGTGTCACTATCCAGAAGAAGGATATCAAGCTGGCCAGAAGACTGAGAGGTGAGAGATCCTAAGATAAACGATTCTTAATTTTCTCCTTCTTTTATTTTGTTTTCACTTTCATTTCTGTCATGTTTTCAATTCACGTCTATTCCTCATTCATTAACTCATTTCATTAAATACAATGTTGTATAATATTCTACAAAAAATTTAAAAAAAAATTGTTTATAAAAGCGGCTTCCCTTATTTTCGCCCCTCCTTGACAAAAGGACTTCCAAATAAAGCAACAACAAATGTCCTTCGACTCATTTCTGAAAGAACGCAAGACACTGGTGAAAATATGCGGCGTCCAAACCGTCGAGGCCGCTCAGACAGCTATTCAATCCGGCGCCGACCTCGTTGGTATCATTTGCGTCCCAAATAGAAGCAGGACCGTCGTCCCGCAGGTCGCTCGCAGAATATCTGAGCTGATGCACGACCCCGTAACGAACTCACAAGGAGCTAAGCTGGTGGGCGTGTTCCGTAACCAATCCGTCGACGATGTCCAGATGATCGCAGGCGATTACGGAGTCGATGTCGTGCAATTGCATGGCGATGAGTCATGGGAGGAGTACCACGAGGAGGTAAACCTGCCAATAATAAAAAGTGTCGTATTCCCAAGGGACTGCGAACTCGTACAACGCCTGTCCCACCAAAAGACCTGCGAATGCCTTCCGGTGTTCGATGCAGAGGTCGGCGGAACTGGGGAGAAGTTGGACTGGGGTGCCATAGGCCAATGGAGCAAAGGCCAGGCGAAATTTATCCTCGCTGGTGGCCTCACACCCGACAATGTCAAAGTAGCGTTGCAAGTCCCAGGAGCCATCGGCGTAGATGTCTCTGGTGGCGTTGAAACGAATGGAGCCAAGGATCTCGACAAGATAAAGGCGTTTGTCGCTAACGCTAGGAATACCTAAATATATATGCGTATATAAAGATATAGAAGATATAGCTTATGATGACTTCTTTGTATTTTCTACGAGAGCATGTATTTTACTAAATATACTGTTTTTTGGCAACTAATACTGTCTTTCTAGGCCTAACTTTCACATAAAAGCCCAGATTACCACTAACCTTGATTTAAATGATGATACAAGCACGACCGCTTTACGTCTGTCAATACTTTTCCTCAAAAACATTACTGTTACAATGGTAAAAGACCCGAACACTTTGTTCTTCAGCGGCTTCTGAAACCGCTTGAAGTACCCAACGTTTCGAACGACTCTGCGTAAAATTACGGACCGGTTCGTGGCTACCTTGTCTTCCGTTTAAGCGCCCTGCATCAGTCCTGTTACTGATATTTCCATCCGTCACGTCTTTGCGCTGCACTTGTAAACCTTTTATTTTAGTGACAGACAACGGTCCTCGATTTACCAGTGATGGCCTCCTCGGGCCAACGGTCACGCAGTTATTCATAGCTTCAAGACGGGCGTCATCGAATAATAACCAAACTGAGCGAGGTAACCTTATCATTTTAGGGGTCTTGCAAACTTTAGTTACAGAAGAACCTACCGAATGGGATCGTGCTCCCTGACATGCGAAGAGCTAGTTCGACCACCCATCCTCGTCTGCATTACCGCCACCGATATTATTCCTGGAACGCTGGCCCTTTTGACTGCCATTTCTTCTCTCCAAAGAAGTGCCAGAACGGCGGCGCTTATAGGGCCCAGGCCTGCCTTGTTCAAGCTTAGATGTTTTGCGGTGAGGGCCGCAGTGGCGTCTTGGGTAAAGGATGAAGTTGCTAAGGTCACGAAGGAAGTCCATGACTTCTTGTGGTTCCGCGAAATCTTGTGCATAGTATCTTTGAGAATCGCTGGCAGGCATCAACAGTGCCACTTTCGCTAAAGCAATCTTGACATTGGACCCCGGGTTCTTTTTCAATAACCGTATAGGATAAGGTAAGCGCTCCCACATGGTGCTAATTTGCAAAAGGAACTTTCCCAAGCCGCCAATTGGCATCTGGTTCTCTTGATTTACCCTATCAACTACCTCAAGCAGAGACATTCAGGATAATCCATTAAGTCCACCAACGAGTGTGCTATCGCAGGTTTTGCAGTCGAGATTAAGAGTATACTCTGAAGCTCTTCGTCAGTGATATGGTATGTAGTCCAGAAGTCACAGACATACGCCAAGAGCAGCTTGGATTGGAATGCATGCAAGATAGCAGCTAAGTAATCACATTTTTGGCCGTAAAATATCGTGATAGTAAATTACATTGTAGGGCTAAGGTTTAGGTTTGTTACCTTGTACATCCCCGCGCTGCACAATTTGTGCAGAAGCCATGACGACATCAACAGCTGGCCTTGTGGTACTGGTTGAAACCATGTGAACCGAACTGAAAAGTTTACCCAAAACCTGGATAACCCAATTGCATAGTTAATCCAGTGAAATTCTGTTGTGCTATACTGAAAGAGATAAAAATTAAATATAAGTATTCGAATAATTCGCCAGAACGAGAAGGTCTTTTATACCTTTTTTCTAATGAGGTAACTGGAGTGGTAAGAGGCAGTATTCGCTGCTGCCCCGAGCTGAGGGTGCTAGATATCGGTTTGGCCGTACCTATCATTGGAACTGTGACAGGCCGATATTTTGAGATACATAGCTTCATACCTAGATGCGAGTCGTCACATTTTGTGTTACCTAGTAAAGTTTTCAACAGGCTGATAAGGTAACCAAAATTTTGAGCGATTACCGTATGTAATCAGGCTGTCATTATTGACCCGGTATAAACAAAAATTGAGTCAGCGCCTTTGGTGGTAATATAGATCAGTGAAGCGCTTCTAAGCTATGTATGCAGTGTCAGTAGCAGAAACTTAATAAGCTTCTATGGCCAAGTTGGTAAGGCGCCACACTAGTAATGTGGAGATCATCGGTTCAAATCCGATTGGAAGCATTTTTTTATTTTTACAATTTTACTTTACATTAGGCAATTAGAATGCACACACTGTACAATTCCCCATTTCAGACTATAAATTCGTAACGAGGTAAATGTAGATGGTTTATTTTATTGAGGTTGTTCTATCGAGGTTCTATATTCAGAACTTGACCAGTCTGTAGCCGACACAGTAGTATCTCGATATTATGAAACTGACAGCAGTGAAAAATGCTGTCACGCTGCCGAAGATAACGTAGTTTTGGTAGCTTTTGTAGGATTTGTCGCCGATAATGGCACCGGCGATGGGCAATGCAATCAAAGTACCGAAGGCTACGACGAAGTACATTGTGGAGTACCTTCTGCCGAACTCGTCAGTTCTCGAGATTTGGCTGCAGCACACTGGGATCAAAGAGAATATCGACGCGGAGAAGAACCCATACAGCGCACTGATCACGTACATATCATTGAGCGTGTTGCCGAAGGGGATCCAGCCGATGAACATAACAATGCTCAGCGACAAAGTCATGACGATGGTAATGTTGAAGCGGCCGTACTTATCACTTAGGTATCCAGGGATCCACCTGCCCAGTATGCCTGTCAAGTTGAGAACCATAATCAGAATGTATGCGTCTGAGGCGGCTATACCATGGGCTGTGCAGTACGAGGCGAAATATGTCAGTGTTGCAAACAATGACAACTCACCGAGCGTGGCTCCGATGACACAGTACAAGAACTTCATGTCCTTAAATGCCTTGATATCGATGCTCTGCACAAAATACACGCGACCTATACGCCTCAACCAGTGCTCATCTTTGTACTTGGCATCATCCACTACATGAGGCAGTCTCTCACGGGTGACGAGCACCGTAATAAACAGTAGAAACAAGTCGATGAAACCCCAAGTTCGCATACCCCAGATGAATCCATAGTTAGGGTCATGGTCGTTCTTCAAGGCAAAGAATTTACGTAAGATGATTGGGAATACTGCACCACCGATTGAGCCCCCGACAGTAGCAAATGCCAGCGCCGTGCCGCGCTTCTTACTGAAATAGTGAGCAGGAACTGCAACCAGCGGAGATAGTAATAAACCGTTTCCTAAGCCGAGCACAAATGAGAAGCTCAGGATGAAATGCCACGTCTTCAAAGAGTTAGCGGTCGCGAACAGACCCGCGACATGTAGCACAGCCCCGGCGATGACGGGGTCCCTGAACCCATTCCTATCGAAATAGGTCCCCGAAAAGATGCATGTACTGTAATTAACAAATAAAAACAACGAGAATATCCAACCAATTGTAGAAGGTGACTCATTACTCAGTTGATGTATTTGGATATGGTCTTCCACCACACCCGACGCATTCATGACACCGAAACAAGCCACCAGGCCACAGAAGGACCCGAAAATCGTGAGCCATCCCTTCAACCCACCTTCAGGGTATTCCAGCTCATCAGTTTTGAAGAACGGTTTCTCCTCCTGGCTGTCCTCCTCCTTCAAGTACTCATCGTCAGAGACATCGTCATCTACCTGGGCGACTCCGGCATGTTGTTCATGGTATACTCTATCCTCAGACTTCCGCAACTGCAATTGCACTTCCATTTGACCTTTGGCTATATCAGCTTCAGACGACCCGGAAGTTTATAAAGACAGAACTGCTAGCTACGTTATGCTTTATACAAATTATTTCACTACTGGAACTGCAGGCCGGTGCAGGCCCTTTCCATCTCAATAAACGGAGATTAGATAAGAACATCATAGAAGATACAACAAGAGGGTCACCTTCAGAAGGTGTCGAAGTATCGCAGTTTTTACTATCTTTCTTTCTTTTTCCATTGTTATCCCAACACACTCGCAACGTGGGAATCACATGTTTAAGAGATGGTAGCTCATCGAATAAAGAAAGAACTTTTCTGTTCTGTGCAGCCGTTAAGACAACATTGCCAAGATAATTACACGGAGTTTACACAAAATCTAATACATTTCGATCGATACTTTCAGTTGCGATTTCTAAATACTGTTTACTCCTATTTCATGCTACATTAAAAGAAAAAAAAGAGGTTTTATAGTAAGGAAAACGGTGGCTGGTGTTTCCCCTATTTGACCTTGAGAGAACAGATTTATTGTTAACGAATTTGAATTATAACAACGTGTGGTATAATCATACTATTCCACAGCTATTTTGACTCAAGTATAAGAGAAGAAGACGAAGCAACAAAAAAAAATAAAAATAAAAATAAAATAAACTAGATCGAAGCTTGGTTGTAAAAGATTTTAACAAACCACCACAGTACTTCACATCCATAAATCCATAATGACTATTGCTACAGACGCTTGCAACGAGCGGAGAATCAGGGTCTTTAGGGAGATCAAGAAAAATGAGGACCATCTAGAGGCTTTGAACTATCCTGGGTCCAAGGTAACCTTTGTTGTTGACCAAGAGACTCTACCTGTACCCGACCCGAACTTGAAAGTGTTCTTCTTTGACATCGATAATTGCCTGTACCCGTCATCTACCAAAATCCATGATTTGATGGGCATCGCCATTATTGATTACTTCAAGAACCAACTGGGTGTCGATGAGGAACATGCGGTGAAACTGAATAAAACATACTACAAACACTACGGTCTGGCTATCCGCGGTTTAATGCTACACCATGGAATCGATCCCACAGACTACAACATGCTGGTTGACGATGCGCTGCCTTTGCAAGATATACTAAAACCCAATGAGAAGCTGCGTGAAGTGCTGATAAAGCTGAGAGAGTGTGGAAAAGTTGATAAATTGTGGTTGTTCACCAACGCTTATAAGACCCATGCTTTAAGGTGTGTGAGACTCTTGGGGATTGCTGATTTGTTCGATGGTATCACGTATTGTGATTACAAAGATGGCGCATCGATGATATGCAAACCAGACCCTGCTGCATTTGAGAAGGCCAAATTGCAGAGTGGCCTTGGTGACTATAAGAATGCTTACTATGTCGATGACAGCGGTAGTAATGTCCGGACTGGTCTGGCGTGCGGTATTACAAAATGTGCTCATCTAGTGGAGGACAAGATTGTGGAAGAACTTGGCACGACGCCAGAGGGATCAGTGGTAATCAGGAATATTACGCAACTACCAATAGCATTCCCTGAACTATTTGAATAGATTACAAGTAAACCGGTACTTGATATCTATCGCTATTGTTACAATTTTTTTTTTGGTTTTTGAACACTTTATATAAAGAAAAGAATAGATAAAAAAAAGTATGCTTATTTGATACTAATATTATATTAATAATGTATTTAATAGATGTTGTTTTTAAAAGAGTTTATCAATTTTTATATAATGAAAGAAAATAAAAATAAATTAAAATGTACTTAAGAAAAAAAAAAAAAAAATAAATAAATGTATAACTTTGCAGAAACCCTGAAAATAAAAGTATAGTTCTTGTCCTTATCGTTAATAAGGTAGTTAATTAATGAAATGAAATAAATTCCCCCATCAAAAGCTTTTGTATAGGGTCTCTAGGCTCAGAGCTAATTAAATCTCTATACCGTATTATTCTATAATTTGGAGGATTGAAGATATTATTTTTGGGACTTTCTCTGCTTGGCAACGGCGTACAGCAAACCAGAGGCGAAACCAATGAAGATCGATAGGATGGACAAGAAGTTTCTTGGTGCATCGAAGAAGATAAGGCCGGCCAATGCGATTGGGAGCTTGTTTAACGCGCCGACCATGGAGTAAGTGGTAGAGGAAGTGGCACGGACACACCAGCCGGAACAGTAGGAGATCCCGACGGAGGTCAGTCCGGAGATAATCATGGCGGAGAGCGAGTCGCCGGTGAAATTGGAGGAGACATTTTCTGGCGACCAGTCCTCGGTCAATAGGGAGAATAAGAATAGGATTGGCAGGGCCAACATGTTGTTGTAGTACATTGTGTCGTAGTCCTTGAAGTTGGTCAGCTTGATTCTCATTCTCATGATCAAGACGAAGGATGCGGAGCAGATACAGTTTAGGAACATCCAATAGTACTCTGGTGAGATCAGGGACATGGCGTCGGCGGTCACGGCGGCGGCCTTAGCGGCCTGCGCGTCACCCCACGAGGCAACGACCGAGGACAAGACCATCAGGATGAAGGAGGCCAACTCCATTGGCGTCACGGAGCCGCCGAAGAAGAGGACTTCACCGTAGGCGATGAGGATAATGGTCAAGTTCTTGAAGATGGTGTAGATTGGCACGGGCATGTACCTCAGGGCCTTGGCGGAGGTGAAGATCATGAGGACCAGCAGAAAGGAGATAGGTATCCAGTTCTTAACATCTGTTGCGTTCAAAGGACGGTATTTGGCGTAACCCAGGGTCTTCAGGACCATCAAACACAAAGTGCAGACAAAAGATTGCGCGAACAACATCACGAAGAACATATTGAACCCCTCGGTGTTAACCACGTATTTGTTAGTCACTGTCATCAAGATGGAAGAAGCGCAGTAACACAAGATAGAGACCGGACCAGAGTTGGCAATGGAGGAAGCACCACCGTGCAGCGGCTTAGATTTCAGCTCAGACATAGTTTTATTTTCTTTTTTTTTATGGCCTGGTTACTTTTAGTCGGTAGTAAAAAGAGGGTGGAAAGACTGTTTTTAATACAACTAGATAAAACTTGAATATAATATTGCTATAAGCGTTGTTTACGGCTCATTTTTTGTATTTTTTTATTTATTTATTTATATATATATTTCATTGCACAAATAAATTTTTTTTTTCAGCGAAAGAAGAAAGAAAGAGACGCCAAAAAAAAAATCAAAATGTACGGAATCGATCACGTGATGGATGAGATCACGTGATACCTAATATCAAAAAATACGAAGGAATCATGTGACACTAATATCAAAATATACGAGAACAAGCACGTGATAGAAACGTATAATGGGATATTCGGATATAAGGTTATCTCCGAAAGAAGTTACCCGAACTGAAACTTTTATAAAGTAGGGTTACCCGGCTCACGTATACTTTATAATATTTTCTTTATACCATTATATTTCTTTTCACTCTTTTGTATAGCCGATGCCATGCCCAAAGACGATGACTATAATGTGATGACGAACTGTTTATAAACTAGCTCTTATACATTGTCATGCTACGTAGTATATATATATATATATATATACACATTCTAAGTGTTTCTAGTTTGTATCTTAATTTTTTTCTTTGGAATTGGGTAAATGGAGTTTAGTGGCTCTTTGGTGTATAACAATGGAATTAAGGGAAACTTCGTTAGGTTGGCTGCCAGTGTGGTCAATTCTATAGAGACCGCTGGGCTCGCGGTCCAGGACGTCAGGGTGGATATACAGGTAGGCCGCGAGACCATGTGTCTGGGTTGGGACGGGTTTGAGTGCGGCCGGGGTCGGGGTCCGGGCCTGGGTGCTGGGATAGAGATCAACCCGATTCTAGCGTCTCGATGTCTTGGCCTGCCGTTGAAGAACAAGGATGTTTCCTCCACAGAAGTGACTTTCCGTGTGTCCAAGTTCTCCGAGGCGGATATAGCTACAGAAGTGTACCTGGAGCCGGAAACCACGTACGATTGGGATCTGATCGATGCCAATAGCCAATTGCTGCAGGACAGCATATTGCTGCAGACAAGGGTGGTTACCAGTGAAAAGTCTTTCATATGCTACCTGGACGACGTTGTCGTGGCGAAATTCTCGGTGACTAGAATTGTGCCAGAGACACTTCACGTAGCGAAGTTATCCGAAGGGACACTGGTTATAGTGTCCCCCAAACCTTCGAGAAGACAACTGCAGAAACAGAAGAAATTGCTAGATAACGAGGGGACAAAGCTGAAACTCTCCCTTAAAACATTAGTGTGTGACAGTAAACTGGAAGGTCTCACGGTTATTATTTCACCCGATGTTAATATCGGTGAAGGAAATCAGAGGTACGGATTCATTAGTCTCAAGAGGAAACTGAAAACTGCGAAAGAAAAGAGCGACTATATCACCAAAATCCCTGTAAAGATATTGCACAACAATGATCAAAGTCCGCAAAAGAACAGAATAATCTTATCCGATCTAGTATGGGAATGCCTTCTGCTGTCTCCTGTAAATAACGAATTGCTAGACTTGGAACTCAATTCGTTTATCCCAAGTGATAAACTGAAAATTGAAGAGGTTAACTTTGTGTTTAGACCAATTACAACGACTACTAAAAAGGGGCACATAAAGAAAAAAGTGGATGATTATGGGCTGCCAGAGAATATTAGAACGTTAAAGACCTTGCTGGAACGTTCCGTTGTGACAAGTAACCTAGTTTTTCCGGCGTTTAATTGTGTTTTAGAAGTTAAGAATAGGATCACGGGCGATGCAATTCAGAATCTAGACCTTTCCATTTTAGAAAATATACCGTTAGAAAATTGGAAATATTTTGGCTCCGATATCAAGGATGTGATAGTGCCATCAGACCCCACTGCACACTCAAGACTCGCACCTCCGAAAGTCATTAATAAGGACCCAATAAAGGATATATTAAATGAACTCACTACAACATTGAAATTCCCTTTCAACCCGTCAAGTGGGGTTTTATTGGAGGGTGAAGCAGGTATGGGTAAATCTACGATCCTTAGACACTTGCAGTTTCTCCTTACTACCGAGCACAATTTCAATACTCCGTATATTAACTGTAATGAGTTGCTGAAGTTTAATACCTTTGAAAAATTGAAGAAATACTTTAGCAACGTTATCAGTAATTGCTACTGGAACCAACCTTCCGTTTTGATTTTGGATAACGCAGAGGCCATCTTCCCCAAATCTAAAACAGATGACCCGCAACAACAGGCTCAGATGAGGGATAGAATGGCAACCTCTATTAAAGTTTCAACCTTTTTAATGGACCGTGTCGAGAAGATGACGGAAAACCACAGGGACATCATCAAGATAGTCTTTGCTGTACCAAAAAAGTATACATTAGAAAGTGCATTCTATGACAGACATTTTATTAGCGAAACGTTCTCTATCAAGCCCTGTGATAAACATTCAAGAGTGTCGTTTCTGAAATTTTTCATTGAACATACTTCTCCCTCACCTCTAAAACTAGCCCCGAATCTTGACTACAGTGATATATCGGTTGAGACAGAAGGTTACTCATTGTCGGATTTAAAGCTATTCTGTGAGAAATTATTTTACGAGGCCACCATGAAGGCACAAGAAGACACCATTGAGAGCAACGGTGGAGTTGTTGTCACCAAGACAGCATTGAATCGCTGTCTAAGCACGTTCACGCCGTCGGCACTTCGTGGTGTGAAATTAAGCAAAGCTACTGGTGTCAAGTGGAGTAACATTGGTGCGTTGACGGAGGCCAAGCAAATATTATTAGAGACCTTGGAGTGGCCAACAAAATATGCGCCCATATTTGCCAAATGTCCGTTACGGTTAAGGTCTGGTATACTACTCTACGGGTACCCTGGGTGTGGCAAGACACTGCTGGCGAGTGCTGTTGCGCAACAGAGTGGTCTCAATTTCATGTCCGTGAAGGGCCCCGAAATCCTGAATAAATATATCGGTGCCAGTGAGCAAAATGTGAGGGAGTTGTTTGAGAAGGCCCAGGCAGTCCGACCTTGCATCCTTTTTTTCGACGAGTTTGACTCGATAGCGCCGAAGAGAGGCCACGACTCCACGGGTGTGACGGACAGAGTTGTTAATCAACTGCTTACACAGATGGACGGTGCCGAGGGGTTGGACGGAGTCTACGTGCTCGCGGCGACGAGTCGACCAGACCTAATCGATGCTGCACTGCTGCGTCCCGGTAGACTAGATAAGAGTGTACTGTGTGACATGCCGGATGAAGAAGCCCGACACGACATCTTACTGGCAATCACCCGGAAAGATGACGAGAACCAGCTCAAGATAAGGGAGGGTATCGACCTGCGCGAGATAGCTAGGAGAACGCCGAGCTATTCAGGAGCGGACCTGCAGTCCCTATGTTACAATGCGTACCTGAAGGCGGTGCAGAGGAAGCTGGATACAACCGAGGTCTCCCCTGAGGAGAGCCAACGTGCGCCCATTGAGTACTGCGTCCTGGGAGGGCACGGGCAGAAGCCGTCGTCTTCCCACACATCCTCCATAGAAGAACGATTGCGGAGCCTGAATAGCAGAAAAAATGCAGCAGCAGCACCGAACAAGGTCGAGGTCAACACGTACATAGAACGGCGGGACCTGGACGCAGCGCTGGAGGAGACGAAACCGAGCGTTTCTGCGTCCGAGTACCTGAAGTTGAAATCAGTCTACGAGAAGTTTAACGGGGATAGGGACGGGAAGATGCCCACGGGCGAGAATGGCGATGAGGTCGGGAGCAGATTATCGATGGTGTAGAAAAATGATTTACATCAGTGGTGGTGGGGAAGGGGAGCGGAGGATAAGAGTATGAAAAATGGGTCTTTGTACGTCATAGTTTGTTCTGTCCTTTCTTTCTTTTTTTTTTCTTGTTGTTGTTGTTCTTTGTGCAGGGGAAGTCCAATCAGAACGTTGTAAAAAAATTCATCAAAAATTTGTGACTTTGAGCTTGTCCTGCAGGAGAAGATGTGGTCCTTTGTCCTTGAGATGAAGGCTTTCGAGTTGGAACTGCATGGCCCAAAACATTTTCATTTCCATGCGGGGG